>JAGGAR010000066.1:0-34987 GCA_017657315.1 Termitomyces sp. K1Ag | reverse complement strand
TTTCCGTAGAGTTCGGATGTTGACGCCTGGTAGAAGCGGACGTATTTCTCGAGCCCGCAGGTGCGCACGGCATCGAGAAGACGAAGGGTACCGAGGCCATCGACGTCGCCCGTGTATTCTGCCATTTCGAAAGAGACCTTGACGTGTGACTGCGCACCAAGATTGTAGATCTCGGTTGGTTGCACTTGTGCGATAATGTAGACGAGGTTGGTGCTGTCGCTTAAATCTCCGTAGTGCAGCTTGAAATTATTGCGGTCTGCAGGTTGATGAGGCTACTTTCGTTAATCTAGAGGGAAAGTAATAACTCACGCTCGTGCTGATCTTGGTAAAGATGATGCAGACGACCAGTGTTGAAGCTCGATGATCGACGGATTATACCATGCACCTCATACCCTTTAGACAAGAGTAGTTCTGTACTGTGAGACGTTTAGACCGTCCGACTCAATGAATAGATGTGCTCACAGGTAAGATCCATCCTGTCCAGTGATACCTGGATGTCTGAAGGTTCAGAGCGACGGCAGCGATAATGTTGGGATGGATAATCACCAGAGATGAGCGCGACCTTTCTCTTGCGGTATTCTTCAGCAGAAGGGAGGTTGAGCTTTGCGAAAGCAGGCGCGATGTCGGCGATAGACATGATGGTGAAGAGAGACAATGATTTCGTGTCAGGAGAGACAGCTGTCAATTTATTGATTGGCGAACTTCGGCAAGAATGATCGTTATGACAACTATTCCACAAACTTGGACCCAAACTATTCCAGAAAGACTACTGCTTCCATCATGTGTCTATCTGTTCTGTCATGGACCAACTCAACCAGGAAAGTGCCGAGAATTACCCCGATCATAGAGGAGATTATGTCCAAAGCACAGTCTCTTCAGGGGTTGTGTATATATACATTTACGTAGATTTACCAGGTGTATAATCAAAAGATTCGCGTTGGCAGACTTTACTAGGAGCGAATATGTAAGTACTTTGTACGTGCCAAAATTTGCAGGTTCTAAACTTCCACCCCACGTACTAGTCTGCTTTGTCAAGACTTCAGAATGCAGAGTTGTCATCGAGTCATGCCACTCGAGCTCTTTGTGCATGTCTTTCAACACCTCGACAATTCAGGAAGATCGCTGATAAGTGCCGCTCTAACCTGCCGCCTGCTCAGCAGTCTAGCACTAGATGTGCTTTGGTGGGAGATACCATCGTTGGTTCCACTTCCGAAGTGCTTGCCTTCTGATGCCGTTAGGTTCTCAGAAACTTCGGTGAGTGTCAGGGGAAAAATATTCACGCTCGCTGATGTATATTAATACAGGGCTGTTGTTTGCAACGCCAACTTCAGCCCGAGGATTTCGTGAGGGTTCAATATTATGGCTCTAAAGTGCACTCCATCAGCCCTTTTAGCCATGCGCATGGACCCGTCCTTTCCAACCGCCTTCTGACCCAGGAGAACTTCATGATGCTTCTGTCCGTCGTGCTTTTTCTAAAGCCATCTCAGATCCCTCTTTGCCCCAATCTTCACACGGCAGTCCTAGAGGCAATCACCTTCCGTAATCAAGCCAGTTATCCTCGTCTCATTATCGGTCCTAAATTGCGGTCCCTTGCAATAATTGATTATTCTATCCCAATGACTTCTATTCTGCCCTGGAAAACTATTCAGAGGATTTTTCAGGAAAATTCAAACATGTCTCTCAGATCATTCGAAATTGTACTTGGCACTGACTACCCCGATGATGACATCTGGACCAAAGTATCTCCTTTGTCCACCGGCCTACTTCAGAGCTTGAGAGCCTTGAGTACACTGAGGCTCTGTACATCTCCGTTGGGACCCACCGTTTTATTCAAGCTAGCATTTTGGAATCATCTCAAAGAGCTGGATGTTTCAATTTTCGAAGGAGCACGTTTCGAACTCTTCTCCCCCATCGGCGCTGTCTTTCGATGCTTGGAAAAGTTAAAAATACAAAGTCAAACCCTCCTCTTATGTGGACAACTTTTCTCATGTGCCAAATTTCCCCTTCTTCAATCTTTAAGAATTGTACGTCGTGGTGTTAGCCCACCTTGGAACCTCGATTCGTTCCTTCGCGATTTTCGAGAAAATGGGAGCCTCCCTTCCCTAACGTCACTCAAAATCATTTTACCAGTCAGGGATGTCAGCCGTCCTCCCCGACTAGATAACCTTACTGCTCCAATAAGCTTCGACACCATCCTGCCACTCCTGGAAATACGCGATCTGAAAACTCTTAAGCTCGATGTCTACAGCCCGTTAAACCTTGGCAATGGTGTCTTGATATTGATGGGGGAAGCATGGCCCCACCTGCAGAAGCTCGAACTCTACGGGAGAACCACTGACGCCTCTCCAGGGGTGACCCTCACGGGTCTCATCCCCCTTCTATCCGCATGCCCTAATCTTCGAGTATTGGCGCTCCGTGTGGACGCTTTCGCTAATATCCCTTCCTTCGGGGAACTAGGAACAATCGTACCTCACCCGTTGGCCAGATTCTACTACCATAGTTCACCAATTAGCGAAAGTACCGCTGAGGTAGCCAGCTTTCTCGCCCAGCTCTTTCCCAACCTTGATACCTTGACCTGCACTATCGGAGATCGAGAGGTGTTTTTCGAGAATAATCCGCAGCAAATGGAGTTCCAGCGTAGGTGGAGGAAGGTCAAAAAGCTCATGCGCCCACTGCTCGAATCTAATCACCATACCTAATTCAATGAGCAGAACTTAGAATGCGCGTGCATCCATCTTTTCTGTTGTGAATTCTGACTTCTGACTTCTGGCAGACTTGGCTTTGATTACGCACCTTAACTACGCATCTTAATTTTCGATCTGCCTATGTCATGGCATCTTTCAATGGTACCACACTTAAAATCGAGCCATGACAGCACATTCTTTCTTGAACCACTGCACATTCTTTCTTGAACCACTTTAGTATTATTCTGAAAAGGACTGCTATGCTACCTCGGCCTTCCTTATCCATATACATAGTTAGTTACACAGTTGCGTCGACCGATATTTTACCCATGGATATTATAGTTTTGCTTCGATGTCCCCACCGCGAACAAACATAGTACTGAGATACACTGTTTCTCTACCTCACTGGAAACCAGAAGATCATATCGAGATCCAGCGATGTCAACAATCTTCGGCTTTATTGCCACTGATTGTGGCGCAAACATCATGATGTATCTCCGTTCATTAGGGGAGAGGTAAACTACGTGTCTACACGTGGACATGGCATTTGATCTGATTTAAAGACTTGTATCGTTCAGAGCTCGGGCAGGTCAAAGAAGCTGTTTTTGTTTTCATTGTATAGACACAGAAGTATGTACAGCTTCTTGATATCATGTCGCCCCAGTAGATACCAATCGAGCGGATTAGTCAAGATCGAGGTCGAAGTCAAGATCGCGCTTCTTAGTCTTCTTGACCTTTCCAGCAGCGGGGTTGTCAACGGCCGACTTGCCTTTGCCGCCAGTCATAGTCTGCCAGTCACTGTGAGAGATATCAGTCTCGGAGTACCAGAAACAATTGAAAGCACTTGCCCAAAGTAGTCGTCATGGTGGCCAGCTGTCAATGGGCGGAATTGGCCCTTGGGTGTCTCAGGTTTGTTATTACCAACATCGTACGACGCCTTAGTATCCTTTTTGGGTGGCTTAACCTTGGAAAGAAGGTTTCCACGAGCCTCGATCTCCTCGTCAGAGAGGTCGCGCTTCTTGGTTTTTTTGCCCTTTCCAGCAGCGGGGTTGTCAACGGCCGACTTGCCTTTGCCGCCAGTCATAGTCTGCCAGTCACTGTGAGAGGCATCAGTCTTGGAAGAACGGAAACGATAGAGAAAACTTGCCCAAAGTAGTCGTCATGGCGGCCAGCTGTGAACTTGCGGAACTCGCCAGCTGGCGTCTCAGGTCTGTTATTCCCGACGTCATACGACGCCTTGGTATCCTTCTTGGGCGTCTTAACCTTGGAATTTGAGTTTCCGCGAGCCTCAATCTCTTCATCAAAACTTAGTTCGCGCTTCTTGGTCTTCTTGCCCTTTCCAGCAGCGGGGTTGTCGACGGCCGACTTGCCTTTGCCACCAGTCATGGTCTGCCAATCGCTAGAGACGGCATCAGGCAATCGTATATGTGAACGACAAAGTACTCACCCAAAGTAATCATCATGGCGGCCTGCGGTAAACTTGCGGAACTCGCCAGCAGGTGTCTCCGGTCTGTTGTTGCCAACATCGTATGATGCCTTCGTGTCCTTCTTGGGTGTCTTCTCTTTGGAGTGAGCATTACCCCGAGCCTCGAGCTCAGCAGCGCGGGCATGGAGCTCAGCTTCGATGTCGCGAATATAGAGCGCGTCAACGCCGGAGTCAACAACGTCGCGAGATGCGAGTTGGGTAACTGAAAGAGGGCCAGCGTTGGTGGACGCAATGGACAGGAGGCAGGCGATGACAGCGGGGGCAATAGCGGACTTCATTGTGACAATCTGATCAACAGAATATAGAGAGGTAGAGAAGTTTGTTTTTAGAAAGTCGCTGACCAGCAAGGCGATGTGTAGGGTGTGTTTGGGACAGTTCTGACCAGCAGAGCTATAGAGAACATCCTGCAGGATGGTCTCCTTTTAAACTCTCGCTGGAAGGGCAGTAACATCCATCTAGCCAAGGCGATGTTTTGTTTGTCGGTTTCAGATCGACAGGGATTTCGTCAGGATTCCATACCAACGATCTGTACCATGCACAAGAACTAAGTCCGTGTGCCTAGTATGTACTGATGAAACAGCTCGGCAAATTTCAAGGAACAACATTGGACCGTTGGACGATGCTTGGGAGACCTCTTTCCAGAGACGTTGCGTCATATGTGCTCCACATCGGAGGAGGATTTTACGACCGTCGGACACTACAAATCAAGGAAACTAAGCTTTTGCTACAACCAAACGACACATTAGATCGCCGCTAACAGCTGATACTTGAGTAGACTGTATGCGAAATACAGACCAGGAACTCACATATGTATGCACAATGATGATCGTAACATCGCTAAGGAGAATTGCTCACCCTGTAGTCCATTGAGGCCATACGCTGGCAGCAAACCGGGGCTGTGCACATAGACAATATGGATTACTAGCGCGCCATCACTGAAGTGGTCATTGACCTGTCAGAAAAGTCAGAGCTAACAGGAATAAGTTAGAGCCTACCAGATGAACTTCCCGCTTATTCTGCAGCGCAAATAACCCGTCCCTTGTCGGCAGCCCTCGTAAGCAGATGACACGAAGCTGTAGGCGATGCCTTACTGCCGCAATCATTTGGGCCCCGTTGCACATCAGTCAGATTGAAACAGTCGTTAACTATTGGCCCGGCTAAGTTCAATGGAGACAATCACAGAAATCGTGTTGAGAAAGGTTGGTAATCAGGAACCTTGGTGGTATGTGTACATGACGAGAATACTTTTTCCAGGGAGACGAAACGCGCAACGCGGCAGTGGAGTTGAATGAACGTCGATATCGTAACAAGTGGTTGTGACGGCAGCCAATCAGAGCATTCATACGTAGATTCTCACGATCATAACGCAAGGTCACGGTTATCCCCTGTCCTGTCCCCCTGTCCCTAAGCCAGTCTGAGTCTGAGCGTTTTTACGCATTTGAAACTTCAAGTCAAATGCAGGCCCCGTCTTTCCATAATAAAATCGACAATCCGCCAAATTTGTGGAAAAAGGGTATAAGTATATAAACCAAGTCAAAGTGTACGCATAATGATCGTGCCAGTGAGCGAAATATCCCCCCCGACCTGACTGACGCCTTTTGACCGAATCTACCGATGCAAAGTTTCAAATCAATCTCAAGCGATCAACAACAGAAAAAGTGATATGGAGCACTTTCGTGCATGTGGCGCACCGTGCAGTTTGAATGTTCAGTGCCAATACTGAAGACATACCATTCACCACTCTATAAATGATTGAATGAATACCAAAATCGTTTCTCATTTATGGAAACAGGCACAAATCGATGGAATAGCGGTACGAAGGAGAGCAAGAAAGGAGCGACGGCAAAAGGTCCATAGAATACAGATCAGGACGAACAATTAGATACGCTTCAGCTTTCTGTAGTCGTCTGGGAAGAACTGCGAGATAACGGTGGTTTTGTCCTCTGACCATAGAAACCCCTAGGCGGTGTCTCCTCCGTGTTTGTGCCGTCCATCGATGGCCCTCGCGGATTTCGAACAACAGTAGCAGACGGTGTAGGTGCCTTCGTCTGCTCTCGTCTGTCCATAACGTTTAAGGGTTGAGACGAACTCGTAGAGTTCGCTGGTAGCTCTTCCGACGACGGAGTACTCGCTCCAGAATCTGATCCAAATATTCTCTCACGTGCAGCTTGGTATCGTGCCTCACGCTCTTTTAGGCTCTCAGCCGAAGATGGAGGTGGTGTAGTGGGTTTGCTGGTAGCGCCAGAGCCTGGCCGCTTCAGAATACGCATGGTCGGTTGAAACGCGCCGGGTGGTGGAGGTACTACGTGACTTGACGACGTGGCAGAGGGGGCAATGATTAGCTCTGGCATGGGGTTAGATGCTTTCGCGTTTCTGTGGAGATCACGAAAGCATGAGTTTACAAGGATATGTCAAGTAAGCAGAACATCCGCGTACGCGTCTTCCCAGAGACGTTTATTGTTCTCCTCGGTCACTGGCTCGTCATCGTCATCGTCGTCGTCCCAATCATCAGGTACTCGGGCCTGTGTAGCTATTTTGTGGCGAGATGTTGACTGGATCCAGTTAAGAATGCATAGCTTAGTGAGAGCACGTAAAATCTCACGGGTATATGAGGCTGATCCCGAGAGTCAGAGGGCAGCTGGGAAGACGCGCCTACGGCCATGACTGATGTTCAACAAGAAGGTGAAGAAAAAGGCGCCCATATTTAGTCGAGCTTACGTAGACAAGATAAGATCGAAACAAATTAGGGCTCGATACTGATAGGAGTGGCGTAAATAAAGAAAAAAATAGAAAAAGGAGAGGAACCTATATATGGCAGTACCTATTTGGTTGTGTGTTATTGAGAGCGCGCTAGATAAGATATCCTGGTGGCTAGTCATCCCATCCCTGCCGGCATGTCTTCATTGGTCGCTTCGGGTTTCGTCCTCGGCACTCCATTTCACCACAATCTTGACACAAGTTTGTGCATAATCTCACCTCTTTCCTCCCCTTGCACCGGTCCAAGCCACATTTTCGGCAGGTTCGCTCTTTCCTTTGCTTCTTTGATGGTTGACGTGGCAGCGCATTCAGTGCCCGTTTCTGTGCAATACCGTGACTCGATCCCGAGGATACATGTTGTTGTGACCCAGAGCCAGATGGATGAGGAGGAGAGGGGATGTGATTAATGTAGGACATGGAATCTGCTGAGGTAGCAGCCAGAGATGATGAAGGAATGTGAGATGAAGGAATGCTAGATGGTGAAGGAATGCGGGACAAAGAAGAGGGGTCGGAGGTGGTCAATAGGCCTGTTTCTGATAGATCTTGGAGTCCTTTTGGTACCGAGTGTAACATTTTCGTTGTCTCTGGTGCCTTGGGAGCGCACAATGACCGCTGAGGATCACGGAGAGTTTTCTTCAAGGGTAGGCGAATATCTGACGTGATTGATTTTGTCTGTTTGATATTAGTGTTACGCTTCCAGTCACCATTATAATATACTTTGAGTTGCTCTGTTAACTAAAGCCCAAGTCAGATTGGCAGACTACAAATCAAGCCTCAACGTACTTTATATGAAATATCTTCTTGTGTTTCAGCAAAACTGTTCCAGAGTAATACAGCCTGTTCCCAATTGGGACCACTGACAGGATCATTGAAGCTACTGTTACCCATCATGAACTGCCGAAAGACATCGCGTTCCTTGGCGTTATGGATAGGGAGGACAGGTTTTCTTGTGCCTTGCTTTGAAGCCAAGTAGCTATGACGTTGATGCGAGTGTAGACTGAATGAGTAGGCTCCCATTCCGAGAGTCATGCGGATTTGGGGAGGGATGGGAAGGACACCTGATGTTTCGACAGTCGGCTGATAGAGATTCCCATTGACCCATCCGACTATTTCACAAGGATTGATGAGCATTGGCTGGACAAGGCACAACATTTCTTGAATTTGGTTCGTAATCCAAATGCTATAATGGCCGACAAAACGATGCCCAGTACTGTTGAATGTTCCTACCTACAAACTTGTCAATCTTCGAGAGTTATATCTATGGGAATTCCTTACCAGGAGATTGTGTCTTAGAATAAAATCCAACAGCCGAGACTGTGTGTGTTTGATTGACACACCTGATGTCGGGAGCCGGGGACGAAGATGTGTGTGTACTCCACCCTCTGTCATGTTTGTGCCTCGCATACAACGATAAAGTGGTAGCCCAGTTTTTCCATCAACTCCGACCTTGTAAAATAGTGCAACACCAGGTGGATCAGACAGATGACCCTTTTGAATAAGGTGTAGAATATTCTTGGCAACGGCCCACGCAGCACTATTGAATAGAGGAAGTCCAGATTTTGCATCTTTGAGAGGGCCGAATGACTGAAAGACTTTAGTAACCAGAGGTAGAAGCTGTTCTGCAGGAGGAATAATCCGTTTACAGCGCTGACGGAGCCATGAAGGCCGTGTAGAGAGAATATAGTCCCAAGTCTGCACAGGATTCTGGGCCTGTCCCCATGCAACAATCCGTGATTTGTCTTCCCGATCCCAAATAAACATAGCATCACGAAGAGATAAAGCGAATTCATGGAGCAATCCATGCGCAGCAGGGAGATAAAACATGTTGAAAACATGGAATGGATCCTTAAGAACTCGGCTTCGAATGTGTTTGTCCCATTCATCCATTTGAATACTGTCAAATACTCGTTCCCCTTCAGCTTGGCTCGTAGGATCAGGAACATACTGTTCCAAATCAGGTTGCTCGCAATGCTCTGGATTGGGATTCGACTGATAAATCTCAGCAAGCAAGTGACCGAATCCTGAGTCTTTTCTGCCTTCCGAGTCATAAGTATCACATATTGATATGTTGGAGTCCTCCAACTGAGATGATGACTGAGACACAGCAGCCCCAGGTGATTCCGATGCTGGTAGAGTGGCTTGGCATCGTGGAGTGGTTTCGAGTGATGTTCCGCATCGGAGATGATTGCGTAGGCATACAATGTGGAAAGGAGGTAGACCGTGACTCTCAAGAGTCTTTCTCTCGCGTGTCCCATTCAGAATTAGGGCGCCAGGCACCAAAACTTTATATACTTCGATTACGGTCCGTGAAGGCGTGATATTGATGTTTGAGTACTGTGTATCCTGAATATGAGGTGAAATAACACCTTGAGCCAATACGCGGGTCCTATCACTGCTGAAAAGGATGACAGGTTCTCCAATTTCAGGTTCTTTAGGCAGCGGTTTTGGAGTTGGACTGCAAAGAAGGGCATGATAGATGGCAATAGATGCATATGCATCTAAGGCAGCATAGTGAATCTGTTCCTGTGAAAGTTCATCATCCTCCCATGCTGTGCTCACTCGTTCCACAACATTCTTGTTTAGACGTCGTTTGAGAACAGAAGCAGTGAGATCAGATAGGCTGACACGTGCTGTAGGCACAACAAGCCGATCTTTTGCAAGCTTTGCAATGTCAATGCCACCAACAAATGGTACATTTGACTGACAGGCCTGCTCTAAGTACTTCAGATCACCTGTGACAGATCGCCCGACTTTGAGTATCCGTGGATTTGTAAGGACTTGTCTGAGCATCTGTGGCAGCTGGTTTCCTGCGAGCATCTGACCAATCTAAATATCTAGTTAGATGAAGTAAGGTGATGTCTAAATGGAGGACGTACTTGAAGAATGAAAATACTAGTCTCATATGCTATCTGCAACACAGCAGTTTGTCCTCTCCCGGTGACATACCCTTGCTCAGAGGTCTCAACGTTCCATTCTGCATCAAGTCCAATCACGATAGAACTACCTGATTCCTCATCAGGTAACGAATCAAGAATTGTGTGCATAGCATCATCAATTGTAGTGGCGGATTTCCTGACTGAAATCTGGTGGTCAGTGGGAATTGAAAGGGCTTCGAGATGAGAATATTCTTCGATGGGTACAACGTCTTCTCGAAGAGATGGGAAACATTTCTCTAGAAACTCTTTATCCGCCATATTATCGGTATAGAAAACGGTAGGTTGCTTATGTCCATATAGTTTGAGAGAATCGCGCATGCGTTGTAGTGCCAGCACAAACTGAGAATGAGATTTTGTAGCAACAAGGTTGCATACACGAATCTCACCCTTCTCATTTGTGATTGTGAGCAATGCTGTAAATACCTGGATACCATCAACTTTGGCAATATGTTTTGCAAGCTGATATATGTTATATTCAGTAATGTAGATCATTGGAGTGGGAGTGATAACATACTTTGAAACTATGGTCAATTGCACAAATTTCTGCTGTAAGCATAGCAGTGTGCTGATTGAAGTCTTGCTCATGATCACTAATCATATCATCATATATATCCCGTAGCCATTGAGAGCTTGGAATGAAGCCATGAAACCCATCGGAAGACTTGTCATCAAATGGGAGGAAGGCCTTGAACTTCCTCGCAAAGGAAGTGGTGGAGTGGAGCGATCCAGAAACTGGAGCAAGGGCCTGTAGATACGAGAGCTGTAGACGGTCATAGTTCTCCAAATGCTGAACAAGGATGGCATTCGAGAATTGCTTGGCACCCATTCCATGTGAGAAGCATGTTCGCATAAATCGGAAAGCCTCTGATGACATTGCGCTTCGATGTGTTAACTGAGCGGGGAACTCAGCAGCAAGAGGAGGGGGCAAAACACCCAATATACGAGAATCCCAACTTCGAAATGTGACACTATTTGGAACCTTACATTGAGGACACCGATATCTATAACCTATGATCCAGAATGTCGAATCAAGGCCAACAACACGACGAGGTCGTGGTATGTGACTGTGGCGTCAAAGACGAGCTGTGCACCCCACATTTGGGCACATGATACCATCAGGTACAAGACACTCTGGGTCCCAAAGGAAAAACTTTGTGTCGTATATTTTCTGAGGCGAGAGACCATCGATATCTTGAAGGATAAAAAAAGTAGAGGGTTTAGGAAACCAGAATGTCTGATGATTGCGATACAGAGGAGGGAGCCCATCAGGAACACGGTTTGATGGTCCAGAATCACGAACATGTTTATCGAAGATATTTTTGAGCCACATCGGAAGTGGGCGAGGCGATACTTTTGAACTAGATCCAGATTCATCATCGTTACCATCGTCATCGTTATCATCTCCAATCCCCTCTTCAAGCAGTGCTTCCTCCATATCACCCTCAGTATCGTTGTCTAAAATTCGCATTTCAGACAAATCTTTGTCCGAAAAGGCTAAAGGAGTGCAGGTATCAAGCTCAGATAGATTATCATTGACATCTGCTGGGCTACTTGGATGGATACCTGATCCGTTGCTCATCTGTCGATACGAAGGACCTGTTGGTGGTATACCTGGAATGTACTATGAATTATAAAAAATCAAATCAAAGTTTACATGCCAGATATATTAGGACTTACCATGTCACCTATTCCGCTTTGTGTTTTTGAATCTCCAAAGAGAACCTTTTTTTTTGGAGGTCTTCCGCGTTGCTTCTTTTTGACCGCCACTAATTCACCTCGTGCCTTCGCAAATTGTAGAGGGCCAGTGCCGCGTGGTCTACCGCGTGGTCTCTTCAGTTTCTGTGGTGCGCTTGCTGATGACGAGGTTTGTTGAACTTGAATGTGGTCATTGCCATCTTGCTGTGCCATAGAAGAAGATGTGCCACATTGCGATCCGATTTCAGCACTTTCAGTATGTGGCGAGCTATACAATAACCTCAGACAGACAGAACAATGAATTTTATCTAGTATACTCACCTGAGAATGGGTTCCATGCAGGTATCATAACTTTCTAACATGCGAAGTTCTTCTAAGCCAATAGGCACGTCATAATCCACAAATTCGTCGTCAGTGTCCATGCAGATTCAAATCTCGAGTTGAGGTTTACTGTCAAGAAATGAAGGGCTGTTAGATGTAGACTGTGAAACAAGTATGATTGTTGGTGTATGCCATGTTTCACGTCGCACGATGGTAATAATTTGTCATTTCCGGGTAAATGGAGTGACATTCAGGAGACTAAGCTGTGTTATTCTACTCATCTCCACAGTATTTCAGGGAGCCAAAGGGACCAAGAAAGAAATGCTCTGACAGACACAGCGATTCCAAGGCCATAGAACGCGCAAGACCGTGAAATCGTAGTAAATCGTGAAATCGTGAAATCGCGAAATTGAAATCAAGAGTTATTCCGGATTTGGTTATGAGGTCTGTGCGCAGAGCACGTGCTGGATCTAGACTCCGCCAGAATCAGAATCAGTATCCACCACTCCTATCAGTATCGAGCCCAAATTAGATCGAATTTGTTATCTTGGTTGATCTTCACTATCGTCATGCCTGCTCCCACAGAGTTCCTTCAATTCGTTGACAATAATGCCCATAACTTTATCCAGCGTCTCAGCGATGCTGTGGCCATCCCAAGGTATTATCACAACAGAATTATTCGAAGTCTTGTATCTCATTCGATGATAGTATAAGTGGCGATCCAGTTCACCGCCATGATGTCGTGAAGATGGCCAACTGGCTGAATAGCCAGCTGAACTCATATGGTGTCCAAACGCAACTGGTTGATCTTGGAAAGCATGTAATGGATGGCCAAGAGCTCCCACTTCCACCCGCCATCCTTGGACGCATCGGCACGGATCCAAGCAAAAAGACTGTTCTTATCTATGGCCACTTTGATGTTCAACCTGCCAACAAGTCTGACGGATGGGACACTGATCCATTTACTTTGGTGGCTCATGAGGACGGAAGGCTCATTGGACGTGGGTCGTCTGACGACAAGGGCCCGATTTTGGGATGGCTCAATGTCCTGCAATATCACCATCAGAATGGCGAGAGGCTTCCTGTCAACATGCGCTTCTGCTTTGAGGGAATGGAGGAGAGTGGTAGTGAAGGGCTCGATGATCTCGTGAAGAAGGAATCTCAGTCTGGAGGATGGTTCGATGGAGTCGACTGTGTCTGCATCGTACGCATCGATCCGTTTGAAATCTCCTCTCTCTACTTAAACCTATCCACAGTCGGACAATTATTGGCTCAATACCCGCACCCCAGCACTAACGTACGGTCTCCGTGGGCTCGCATACTTCAAAATGACCGTCTCTGGCCCGGCACGCGACTTGCATTCCGGCGTCTTCGGGCGCACGGTGCACGAACCCATGACAGATCTCATTGCCCTAATGAACAAGCTTGTCGATGGGTCAGGCAAGATTCTCATCCCCGGAATTGACGAGATGGTCGAGCCTCCCACAGACAGTGAGAAGTACGCTTCGCCGTTATTCATTGCGTTCCTGAGCTACACTGATGGTAACATCCAGGGTAATCTATGAAAAACTCGACTACTCTGTTGCGGATGTCGAAGAATCTGCAGGCGGACAGATCGCACTCTCCGCCAACAAGGTCGATGTACTCATGGGTCGCATGCGCTATCCTAGTCTATCACTCCATGGCATCGAAGGTGCGTTCAGCGGTGCCGGCGCTAAAACCGTCATTCCTGCCAAGGTCTCGGGCAAATTCAGCATTCGGTCTGTCAAATTTCTTTTTACACTTTGCTGTTCTTGGGCTGATCAGTAGATACCTCATATAGTCTCGTACCACCACAAACACCCGAACTCGTCGAACCTCTTGTGATTCAGTACCTCAAGTCTGAATTCGCCAAGCTCAATAGCAAGAACAAGTTCTCTATTGAGAATTTGCATGGTGGTAAACCCTGGCTTGCGGATCACAAACATTGGAATTTCGAGGCAGCGAAGATCGCTACTCGGGTGTGTATTTCTTTCTTTTGCTGACAGATCTACGAATAGTACTAACTTTAACTGTAATCGTTGATTAGGCGGTATACAAGCAGGAGCCGGACTTGACGCGTGAGGGAGGCTCAATTCCCGTTACGCTCACTTTTGCAGAATCCCTTGGCGTCAATGTGCTCCTGCTACCTATGGGACGTGGTGATGACGGAGCTCAGTGAGTATCTTTTTCCTCCTCTACTACATTCACAATCGTGACCGGTGTCACAGCTCTACGAACGAGAAACTCGATAGGTCCAACTTCATTGAGGGGGTAAGTCGATTTGATCATGGTTCCAGTGAATCAAGTAATGATGCCTTTGCTTCCGACTTGTAGACAAAGCTGCTGGGCACCTACTTGTACGAGCTTGCTGCAATTCCTAAGGCTTGAAAGAACGAAGTTAAGGAGTCGATTTGTACATATATTCAATGCAACGTGTAATAACATCTGTGACAACAAATTGAACAATACTCAAGGATCCAGCAACTTATCCTCAACGGCTTTCACGCATCGCATTTCCTTTTGGCGGCCAAAATCTACGCCAAACTCGTACTGACTCTTATCACCACAAACAATGGGTGCGAGTATCGTCAAAGAAGTCACGTCCACTGAATACGAAGTGGTGTGTGATCTGAAGGTGGATATTTAGTCAACATTTGTGGCAAACACCTTCATTTTCGAGTTCCGTTTGACGAGGTTTTCAAGTTTCGTGAGGCAGAGACTCCTGAATTTGTTTTCATTCATGGAAATCTCCCGGAGTACAACATCATAGTCGATGAGAAGACCCACAAAATATCCATTCGTGCTGTACTAATGTGATTAGTATATCTCACGCGGGTTCTTCCACCCAGGAGTCCCAGCGATAACATTCTCCACACATTTTTCAAATATTTTCGCTCCAATAGATATCAAATCTTATGGATGCCCGGATGACTAAACGAAGAAGAAACTTTAAGAAAGACATCTGTGTACTGCCGAGTTGTGCGGTTCAACGTTGCACAAATTCCAGACTCAAGTAACCCATTAATGTCCAATCGAACTCGACTTTCCATCAATAATATCGATTCAATATAATGTTCTGACTATATTCAACAAGAAGGGCATTCCCGTAAAGTGAACATTACTAGTCACCTAGTCATGACTCATTACGCACTGTTAACATACTGTGCAAGAACTTTCGAGGCTACATAACTCCGAGGCTCAATGCGGCACCCAGAAGGCTTTGCATGGCTATAAACAAGTTTGATTAGTTCAGGCCCTTAGACTAAAAGGTTTGAGTTGACCGACGTCGTAAGTCCAGTCGTGACGACGCTAGCTTCTGGTATTACTTCCTTGCCATCTTGACCAATAGCTGAAAGGTTATATCAATGACATACAATCTGTCCTTAAAGACAAGTTCTAAATCAAATCTGAAGAAAGGGTGTGCACCGAAACAAGGCGTTATCGTGGTCGTCAGGCCAAGATACAAGGTTCTGAGCCAAAGGTCGAGCCTCACGAATTTGGATAGCCTGGTATTCTCTGCATTTCTCTTTGCTATAAAACTGCTGGAACATCTTACGCTGGAAGCAGTATTCGTCATCCTCATTCATGAAAGCAAAGAGTGCCGTAACGCCAAGACCGCAAAACTCCATTGGAGCTGAGGCGAAAGCCTAGAGATAAACAAAAACGTACATGTCGTATATCGGAAGCCTGGGTCGTCCACCATATTTAGTGCCTCACCTATCAATCAAGTCTACAGCGGCTTGGACAGTGTTCAGAATAATGAATGTCTTGTTGAGAACCTTGAGGTAAATTACATCCCCTGGAATCTCATCATATAAAGGCTTCAGGTACCAGGCAGTAGGACTCCTACTATAGGTTTTCCCCAGCTCATAGAAGAACAAATCCTGGCCTGTGGGGGGAAAGAGCTGTGCGTGGCCGATAAACGGCAGCGATGGAGGTCCAGGAGGCAATGGCAGTCGCTTTCGTGAAGATACAACTTTCCCGATGATAAAGATAATTCCGCCCACAGCAAGAGAAAGGGAAAGATTGAGAGCCATCATGATGAAGCTAGCGACAAGGAAGAAACCCAGTATGGTTCCATCGCTCTGACAGGTCATATGTACTTCTATCAGAAGTGAGAGAATCACTCCAAAAAACCTGACGAGTCGAAGGGGTCTTGTCCGAATTCTGGAGAATTGCTCGAAGAGACTTCCCAGTCACATTAGGGTCGGTCGCAGCGCGAGCTCAAACCAAATATCAACTAGAGAAAACGGAGCTGTTATACAGGCTGGGGACCGGTTGCGCAGCTTAGTAGGCTCTTGTTGGTAGAAGTATAATTGGATTACAGTTATTTTTGAGTGCGAAGTCTTCAAGTTGTGGGATTTCCTGGTAATTCTCAGCCGACCATGATGTCATATGTGCGAAAGCGCAGCCGATAGGGCGGGACCCCGACTCGTAAGTGATACGGCATCCTCAGTGAGTAGCTGTCTGCTTCCGACCTGTAGACAAAGCTGCTGGGTACATGATTATATATACTTGTACGAGCTTGCTGCGATGACTAAGACTTGAAAGAACGAAGTTCAGAATTTACATTGTACGTACATTGAATACAATGTGTATGACATCCGTGAAGTCAACACTCGCAAGTCACTACACATTACACACTATCAATGTACTGTGCAAGGACTTTCGAAGCTTCGGGACTCCGAGACTTGATACGGCATGTAAAAGGCCGTGCATGGCTATAAACAAAGTTCTATCAATTAGTCCCTTGGATTGAAAAGGTTGAGTTGACTAACGTTGTAATTCCACTTGGGACAACGCTAGCTTCTGGGATTATTTCCTTGCCGTCTTTACCAATAGCTGGCGATATTGACACGGTGGCCAGGATAGTCGCAATTGCAATCCATAGATTGTCATCTGCAAGGAACCGGCCAGGACATTTCCTTTGGTGAGAATGAATGTGTTGGGATTAAAACGCCATACTCATCGAATGCTCCTCACCTGTGTCCGAAACCATATAGTGCAGTTGTGGGTGGTTCATTTCGTCCTTCTGGTACAGGCAAGAATCGGGTTGGGTCAAACTTAGTGGCATCCTTGTAAAAGGATTCGTCGAGGGTCATCGCTCTGGCAATCAAGAAGTCCTCATTAGTTGATAGCATGTCGAAGAAAAGCCAACCTTATGTTCGCAACAATAGTGGCATCCTTCGGAATAAACATGCCTCTGTAAACGTCGTCTTCTAACGTTCTGTGGGGCACCCCTGTCATACAGACAGTGAATCAGGAATTTTGCCATGGAACTGGGTTGTTACTGACCTGTTGGGGCAGCATGGTTCCATCTTACACTTGGTTAGCAAATGAGGTTGTTAACCGCGTGGAACAGATACCTCAGCACCTCTTGCAATACGCACTCCACATATGGAAGTTTCTCTCGATCCTCAAACTCCGGAAGGCGGTCGGTTCCAATGACTGCATCGATCTCCTTCCGGGCTCGTACTTGGAATTCGGGATAAAGGACCATAGCTAAGAGGAAAAAGGAAAGTGTGGATGATGCCTTTGTTTTCCATTGATCCCGATAGTACCAATGAGAAAGTGATTCTCACTCACTGTTTCGGCGCCCGCAAAATACGCAAGTACAGAAGTGGCCTTGACCTGTTCAAAGTGATATGATCTCTCGGGACCTTCTTCAGGCAATTTGTCGAGATTGTGGGAAAGGAAGGATGATTTCGCAGTCCCACTAGCCTAAGTGGTTGAGTTGACCAATGACATGTAGCGCTTTGACTATGCTAAATACATACCATCTGCTCCATTACCTTCACTAGCGGGTAATCCATAAGATTCTGTACCGTTTTGACAGAATTATATGCAAAAGTTGCGTAGTATGTGCCCGGAAACCACGATGGGAAGTGCCGAACTACCGCAGTCAGATTGTGTCAATTAATGATCCATCATGATTCATGGACAGGTACTCACGAATGGGAAAGAAATCCGTCGGCGTGGCTCCTGGAGGCCCATTTTGTCTCAAAACATCGCAGAAGTCTGCAACGATCTGAATGTATGGGTCGGTGGCTGTCGTGGATCGATGTCCGAAAGTTATGTCAATGATAACGGATGCTGCAAATCTGTTCTCAAAGATGAGAGCTTTGGACTCAAGTTAAAAGAAAGGATGGGCACCGAAACAAGGCGTTATCGTGGTCCTCAGGCGAAGATATAAGGTTCTGAGCCAAAAGTCGAGCCTCGCGAATTTGGATAGCATGGTATTCTTTGCACTTCTCTTTACCGAAATACTGCTGGAACATCTTACGCTGGGTGCGGTACACGTCGTCTTCGCTCCTGAAAGCTAAAAGTCCCGTAACGCCGAGACTACAAAACGCCATTGGAGCTGAGGTGGAAAGCCTAGAGATGAATAGAAATGTACATGTCGTATATCGGAAGGCTGGGTCGTCCACCATATTTCGTGCCTCGCCTATCAATCAAGTCTACAGCAGCTTGAACGCTGTTCAGAATAATGAATGTCTTGTTGAGAGCCTTGAGGTATATTACATCCCCTGGAATCTCATCATATGAAGGCTTTTAATCAGGCATCATTGGTAGTAGGACTCCTACCGTAGGTTTTACTCAGCTCGTAGAAGAACAAATCCTGGCCTGTGGGAGGAATGAGGTGTGCGTGGCCGATAAGCGGCAGTGATGGGGGTCCAGGAGGCAATGGCAGTCGCTTTCGTGAAAATAGGGTTTTCCAGATGATAAAGCCAATTCCACCCAGAGCAAGAGAGAAGGGAAGACTCAAGGCCATGATGAGAGCGACAAGGATGAAACCCAAGGTTCCATTACTTCAATATTTATATCATTCCTCAGTCTGACGGGTCATATGTATTTCCTATCCAACAGTGTGGGAGAAACACTTCAAAATCACTCCAAAATCCCTGATAAGTCCAAGGTCATGAAGAATGGCTCCTCGTTTGAGTCGGATTCTGCCACAACCAGCGATGTTTAGCACCCCAAATTTGGTAGATGAGTGAATGTATGATACTCGACTTGTCTCCAAGTTGTTTTGGCTCGAGGAACAGCCCTGTCGTCGAGTCCCGTCGTGAAGAGTGATTGATGCAGTTCTCACGCCGATTATAGTCAACGGCGACACTTGTCAGAAGCATTAATCGCGTCCAAACTTGAAACTTCCACTGGCCAAGTTGTCGCGGCCAATGGTACTCACATGACTCCAAATTGCCGTTCCGCTACGGGTGACTCCGTGTGATCAATCGTGACTCGACTCGTCGAGCAGGCCACTAAGTAGTAGTAACGTCCGACTCCTAAGAATTTTGGCCCAGGACCTGCGGCGTAGTACTTATGTACTTACTTTAGCCGTACCCAATAAGTACCATAGTAAGTAGTCAACTTTTATACCATAGTAAGTACAATAAATGCCGACCGGAGGGGGTTCGGCTAGAGATTTGAGCAGCACAGTGCGGAGCCCGATCCAGGTGAGGAAGTAAGGTTGGTCCTCCGGGAGGATGGGTACTAAGCTGGTGGCGATCGACATTAGGAATATGTAGATGATGCCTTTGCTTTCGACTTGCTGGGCACAGGATTATACATACTTGTACGAGCTTCCTGCGATTCCTAAAACTTGAGAGGACGAGGTTCAGAAGTTGTACACAATGAATACAATATGTATGACATCCGTAAAGTCAACATTGACAAGTCATTACACACTGTCAATATACTGTGCAAGGACTTTTGAAGCTTCGCGACTTCGAGGCTCGATGCGGCAGGCAAAAGGCTTTGCATGGCTATAAACAAAGTTCCATCAATGTAATACCTTGGACTTTGAGTTGACTAACGTTGTAACTCCACTCATGATGACGCTAGCTTCTGGAATTATTTCCTTACCATCTTTACCAATAGCTGGTGAGATTGACACGGTGGCCAGGATAGTCGCAATTGCAATCCAGAGGTTGTCATCTGCAAGGAACCGGCCAGGACATTTCCTTTGGTGAGAATGAGTGTGGCTGCGATTAAAACGCCAGACTCATCGAACGGTCCTCACCTGTGTCCGAAGCCATACAGTGCAGTTGTGGGCGGTTCATTTCGTCCTTCCGGTGCAGGCAAGAACCGGGTTGGGTCAAACTTGGTGGGATCCTTGTAAACAGACTCGTCAAAGGTCATCGCTCTGTTAATCAAGAAGTTCGCTCGCGATTGAAATGTCAGAGAAGAGAAAAACCAACCTTATGTTTGTGACAATAGTGGCATCCTTCGGAATAAACATGCCTCTGTAAACGTCGTCTTCCAACGCCCTGTGGGGCATGCCTATTATACAGAGGGTCAATGAGATATTCTTTGCAGAACCGAGTCGTTACTAACCTAGTGGGGCCGCATGGTTCCATCTTACACTTGGTTAGCAAAAGACCTTGTTAATCGCCGTCGTGTGGAACAGATACCTCAGCATTTCCTGCAATACGCACTCTAAATACGGAAGCTTCTCTCGATCCTCAAACTCCGGAAGGCGGTCGGTTCCAATGACTGCATCGATCTCCTTCCGGGCTCGTGATTGAAATTCGGGATAAAGCACCATAGCTAAGAGGAAAAAGGAAAGTGTCGATGACGCCTTTGTTTTCCATTGATCCTGATAGTACCAATGAGAAAGTGAATTTCACTCACTGTTTCCGCGCCCGCAAAATACGCAAGTACAGAAGTAGCTTTGACCTGTTCAAAGTGATATGATCTCTCGGGACCTTCGTCAGGCAATTTGTCGAGATTGTAGGAAAGGAAGGATGATTTTGCAGTCCCATTAGCCTGAGTGGTTGAGTTGACCAATGACATGTAGCGCCTGACCATGTTAAATACATACCATCTGCTCCATTACCTTCACTAGCGGGTATTCCATAAGATTCTGGACCGTTTTGACAGAATTATATGCAAAAGTTGCGTAGTATGTGCCCGGAAACCACGATGGGAAGTGCCGAACTACCGCAGTCAGATTGTGTCAATTAATGATCCATCATGATTCATGGACAGGTACTCACGAATGGGAAAGAAATCTGTCGGGGTGGCTCCTGGAGGCCCGTTCCGTCTCAAAACATTGCAGAAATCTGCAACGATTTGGATATACGGGTCGGTGGCCGTTGTAGGTTGATGTCCGAAAGTTATGTCAATGATGATGGATGCTGCGAATCTGTTTTCAAAGAGATAAGACCCTGAATTTCAAGTTTTAAGAAAAGGATATGCACCGAAACAAGGCGTTATCGTGGTCGTCAGGTGAAGATATAAGGTTCTGAGCCAAAAGTCGACCCTCGCGAATTTGAATAGCATGGTATTCTTTGCACTTCTCTTTACCGAAATATTGTTGGAACATCTTACGCTGGATACGGAACTCGTCGTCTTCATTCCTGAAAGCCAAGAGTTCTGTAACGCCGAGACTACAAAACACCAGTGGAGCTGAGGTGAAAACCTAGAGATGAATGGCAGAAACGTACAGGTCATATATCGGAAGGCTGGGTCGTCCACCATATTTCGTGCCTCGTTTATCAATCAAGTCTACAGCGGCTTGGACGCTGTTCAGAATAATGAACGTCTTGTTGAGAGCCTTGAGGTAAATTACATCCCCTATGATGCCATCATATGAAGGCTTTTCATCAGGCAGCAGGACTCCTACCATAGGTTTTACCCAGCTCATAGAAGAACACATCCTGGCCTGTGGGAGGAATGAGGTGTGCGTGGCCGATAAGCGGCATCAATGGAGGTCCAGGAGGCAATGGTAGTCGTTTTCGCAAAAATGAGGTTTTCCAGATGATAAAGCCAATCGCGCCCACAGCGAGAAAGAGGGGAAGAACCAGACCCATGATGAGAGCGCCAAGGACGAAACCCAAGATTTCATTCTTTCAATATTTATGTCGTTTCTAACGGGTCCGGGTCTGACGGTCATAAGTACATAGTTCCTATCAAACAGCATGGGAGAATCACTCCAAAATTACTCCAGAATTCTTGATAAGTCCAAGGTCATGAAGAATAATCTGACCCTAGTATCCTTTGAGTCGGACCGAAAATATTCCTCCAACCAGTGTTGTTGAGTATCCCAAACTTGGTGCTAGACAGGTGACAGCTTGCAGGCTCCAACTTGTTCTGGCCAAAGGAAGAGTGTCGAATCCAGTCGTGAACGGTAGCGATTCTCACGCACGCTGCCAATTATACTCCACAGCAAAACGGCAATTCAAAATTATTTCATGCCTCGTGAAAAAAGCATTCAGGTTCAGGAAAAGTTAAGATCCAAGCGTGTCCGACTCAATGAATTTCCCAATTTTCCGAGCGGTCCTCTCAAAGAATACTTACTCCGAGCTGCCATAGTCAAGCCACAGTTTACTTTACCGTTTAGTGAGTAGCTCGAAGAGGTTTCAGGAGAGCTGATTTCGGACCGGTCGGACTGAGGTTGGTAGCAGCTCAGACTCAAATCGAAAGAGGAGCTCTTCAAACCAGGAAATGACAGTGTGTTCTCTTGTAAATTATAATCATGGCTGAATCGCGGATATGAACTGGAAAGTCTGACGCTGAGTTCCTGCTCTTCGAGTCCGAGTCAAGCAAGGAGGAGTTAACGTTTCACGACGAAAGCATGACATAAGCGAATGCGTGATCGCGACGCGCTCTCCCCTCAGAGTCAAACTTTTACTTGGTTTTTTATCACTTCATTTTCACGTCGCAGCGTCTCAAACAATGTCTGACGACGAAGACAGAGGATCTGCGCCACCTCCGCCGGCCATACAAGATGCTTGTTCGTCGTTCTCAGGCATGGCAGCTATGACAGCATTTTCAACTGACAAGTTCACTTCAAGCTGCCGATGACACGATACGGATACTCCTCGCAACAGATAATCATATAGGCTGCAATGAGCGGGATCCGATCAGAGGTCAAGACTCCATTAATACCTTCAAAGAAATTCTTCAACTTGCCGTCAAACACGGTGTAGGTGTCTTGTTATCAGCGTCTATCTTTGTGTGACACGATGTGGAGGTCGACTTTGTGCTTCTCGCAGGCGATCTCTTTCACGAGAACAAGCCCTCAAGAGAATGCTTATACCAGACCATGGCGTTATTGCGCGAGTATACAATGGGAAATAAACCAATTCAGTTGGAGCTTTTGAGTGATCCTGACGAAGGAAAAGCCGGCGGTTTTTCGTTCGTTTGACTGAATATGCTATGTTTGAGCTCTAACTCATGTCGACTACAGGTTTCCTGCCATAAATTACGAAGATCCTAACTTCAATGTCGGCATACCCGTCTTCTCCATTCATGGCAATCATGACGACCCTCAAGGTGCTGGTGCGGTGCGTGCTTACGTTTCTCGTCGAGTTTATAACTAATAAATTCACAGGAAGGTGCTCTTTGTGCTCTCGATGTTCTCTCTGTTTCTGGGCTAGTGAACTACATGGGCAAAATCGACCTTCCTATCTCTGACGCCAATGCTCCTACCACGGGAATTGCCGTTCGTCCAGTGCTTCTTCGAAAAGGGACAACCTACCTAGGCCTTTATGGTGTTGGGAACGTCAAGGATCAGCGAATGCATTTTGAGTTACGAAGTAACCGTGTCAGGATGTTTATGCCGCGTGACAAGGAGAACTGGTTCAATATTTTACTCCTACATCAAAATCGGTAGGTTATCTGTCATGAGTGACGTACCATATCTGAATGTTCACCAGCGTGAAACATGGTCCCCAAGAGTCGGTTCCCGAGGGCATGTTCGACGATAGTATCGATCTCGTTGTATGGGGGCATGAGCACGACTGTAGGATTGTTCCAGAACCCGTTGCAGGGAAAAACTACTACATCACTCAGCCGGGTTCGTCTGTGGCGACGTCCCTGGCAGACGGAGAGGCAATTCAAAAGTGAGCTATCCACTCATCTACAAGCTGTTGTGATTGACGACCCTACAAGACATGTTGCCCTTCTCCAAATCCAAGGAAAGGAGTTTCAGCTGAATCCCATTCCGTTACGGACAGTACGGCCGTTCGTCATCGAAAGTGTTGTGCTTAGCGAAGTTGCGGAAGAGGAGGGTATTGATCTTTCAGACCAGATAGAGATTTCGAAGTTCTTGAAAACGAGGGTACGTGCCTTTTCACATGTCATCAGTTCAACTCGATTGCGTTCGCGATAGGTTAATGCTTTGATCGACCAAGCGAATCGAATTTGGGACGAGCGCAACGCAAAGGCGGTCGAAGACGGTGAAGAAGAGCTTCCTCGCATGCTTCCTCTTGTGCGTTTAAAGGTTCGTAGTGACCCTGTCTTTCATCACCTTTTTATATCGAGCTCCGTCTCCACCAGGTAGATACTACTGGTGTCACGGCCACCTCGAACCCCATCCGATTTGGGCAAGACTTCCAGGGTCGCATCGCAAACCCTCGTGATGTACTAGTGTTCCACAGATCCAAGAAACCTGCCGCGCGTGGTGGCAAGGTCGCGATTGACCAGCCTGAGCTCAGCATCGATGACCCGAACTTGAGCGTATCGGAGAAGTTGGCCAAGGTCCGCGTGGCTACGCTTGTAGAAGAGTACCTTTCAGCCCAGGAGCTTCAGTTGCTCGGCGAGGGTGGCATGTCGGATGCGATACAGATGTTCGTGGAGAAGGACGACATACATGCGATTGAGACGTGAGTTTTGATTGATTGCTTTGATGTCTGAATGCGGACTCATTAACTCGTGAAGACACGTGGTGAAGTCGCTGAAGGTTTTAATGCATAATGTGCAAGGAAGCGAGGAGGTTGATGAAGAGGAGGTCGTTGATATGGTACGTCTTTTTCATTTTCTGGCGAACCCGTCTCATCTTTGCAGCTCGTCAAAGCGAAAGAACAGCATGAGAAGGATTACGCAGAGAACAAAGCAAAGGCTTTAACTACCAAGGTAGCCGTTCCCTGCCTGAATACCCCGAAACATTTCTAACTGTAGTACAGAAAGGCAAAGCTCCAGCCAGAGACGACGATCAATCAGATGATTCCATGATGATGGACGTCGATGCAGGGGGTGCTGGCGGCTCTGACTTCGAAGAGGAACCTGAATCAGATGTTCCTCCTCCCAAGAAGAAGAAGGCGCCTGCACAACCGAAAAAGGCGCCTGCGAAGGCACCAGCGAAGAAAGCTCCTGCTAAAGGCCGAGGAAAGAAAGCTGTCGTCGTGGGTTCCAACTGTTATCTGATTTGCGATGTCAATTCATGAACAAACAGAGTGACGATGACGATGACGTTATTGAGCTTGATGACGACGAGGAAGAGGAACCACCCAAGCCTGCAAAGAAGACGAATCGTGCTGCTGTGTTGAGGTACGATATCGATTGTTGTCACTTGTCACGATCCTTACGTCTATTGATCATCTATTCCACGTAGCCAACCCACGAAGAAGGCTCCTGCGAAGAAAAAAGCAGCAACACCGGTTCCTACTGCCGGGCGCTCGTCAAGAGCAGCGGCCACGAAAGCTAGGGGGAAGATGGTGGTATGTCACATCGGTTTAAATATTGGTCCTTATTCTGATATTCTCAATTATGCAGGTGGATGATAGTGATTAGTGTCCGTTGAATGCTTGACAATGGTTAGCCTGTCGGTTATTTTACGATGCTTGTTATGCGGGGCGTCTTATTAGGTTGTCTCTTGTCCCATCTTCGCTAATACTAATTTTCGTTTGCTGTCCCTCCAACACTTTTTGGGAGAGCGATTTCTACTTGATTCGGCTGTCCAAAGAGTGAACATCTCTTCTTTCGTAGATGCTTGTGTGAAGATCATAATGATCCAGAAGCTTCGTGGGCGCAAATGAGGCAAGTGTCTTACACATATCCACAGCACTTCCGACTGATAAATAGCCACATCTTCTGTACTTAGGAGGAAAATCTTCGAAGGATGGCCATGGATGTCATCCTTGCTTACTCTGGATCTACTGTGGAAGCTCCTAGCTGTGAATTTTCTTGGCTGGACACACGCGTCATCAGGGGGTAGCGCCAGGTTATCCTTCTACCCCTTCGACTTCCTGAACGAGTAATTTCTATGACGATCTAGGCGTATCTATTTGGATGATCCGAATTATATGACCAAACTTTTCTATGTGCGTGTAGCTGAGTTTTACACGAGTTGGCAATTGAACTTCCCAAGGGCGCCGGCACTCCTGCCTTCACCTGATCACGATGTCCTCTGCTGCATCTACCCAATTCTCTTGCAATTCGTGTCAAATTTCCATTGAGACCGCACACCCTCGCATTCGCTGCCTGGTCTGTCGCGATTTCAACCTCTGCACAAACTGTGCTATTGGAGAAAAGCTGCCATATGGCCACCTCGGTTGGCACGCGATTGAAGTATATAAGGAGAGTGGACACTCATCCGACGGCGCCGTGCTCTCACAAGTGACAATCTCATACACTTCTCGTAATTCCAAGCTGAGCCAGCCAGTCAATCTCAAAAGCCTACAGATTCGACGTAGCCCACCTCCGCCCATTCTAGCGTGTCCTGATGCTACTTCCCTTGTACCGACAAAAACCGTCCCTCATCAGGAAATTCCGCTAACACAATCTGGCTGGGAACCCTTTTTCCTACCGGATATGACCGCGACCTTGACCTACACTGCTACTGCGAACGAAATCTTTACTTATCTCGACCCGCGAAATGTTGGAACGCTCATCCCGGAGACGTTGTCACGATTTCTCGACGACATGGGATATCTTCCAAAGGAAAATTATTGTAAGAAACACCTGTATTCTTTGACCAGCTCTTAGAGACTAAGACAAGGTGTGTGATAGGGAAAAATGGATCGAAAGCTTCATTAGAAACCCTTGATCCTGATATGTCGATCCTGTCTGACCGTGACAAGGCTCTAAAAAACATCTTCGAACTGTTCTCGATCGAGCACCATCTCCTTCCGCGCCCATCGGCCCAATGCCTCCCTACGATGCCTGCAATAACCCGTAAAGGCTTCATTGATGTTACTTCAATCGACCTCCTCATTGAGCCCTCGCAGCAATGGGAACACATGAATCGCGTGCTCAGGAAATACAACCTGCCCATTTATCAGCGTTGGGGAGACCTCCCGCGTAGCGTCCTCCCACCAGTTCCGGAACAGGCCATGCTGAACAGAGTGATGAATACGGCAGCGATCGGTAAACAGAAGGCCTCGAAGGACAACGGAACCACTCCTCTGTCGGTCGAAGAGCGACTTCAGATGGAACTGTGGCTGGTAGAGCTTCGATCGCGACGTTCGTCGATTCATGCTATTCATGCTACTGGCGAAAGTCTTCGTGATCACAAGCTGATAAATTCTCTCAACACTATTCGTTACTAACTTCATTCCAAGGTGTGCACTGATGAGTATCATACTTGAGGTATCTTTCATCCAAATCCTATTAGGGCGAGCTATACAGCTGAATTTCGGTAGTTACTATAAAATAAAGTCGTCTGTTGGTATGATCTGGACCGGACTTCGACGGCTTATTTTTCTGTTGCTATACTAAGTCCTTGAACAAGCACCATGCTGAGCCAGCCAGCTACTGGGGCGATATGCCGCACACTCTCATTATCCAACTTGGTGTCCTCAAAACCAGGGGGACCGATTCTGATATTTTGGCCTGAAGCTTCTCAAAATTTCGGCTTCGGCGCCGTAACTCCGACCTATTTCAACGGAGTCGACACTCATCTATGCTTCTTCCGCTGCCTCGCCAACGTTGCGAGATTCATCTTCCTGTCTCCAAGTACCTGCCTGCAACGAATCAAGGTTCCATCGACAGGTTGCTTGCCGGCGACTCTTCATACTATTCAGACGTGTCCAGTAAGTATCTCCTAGTCGGTAGAGCCGATGGCGATGCTGTGATGAGCGTTCATTCTGACGTGTTAGTGACAGTCTACTCGGATCTTGCTACGAACATGCGCACCTATCCACGGTAACAGTCATGCCTGGAACAGTGCCAAGTGCAACTGTTCCATATGTTCCATGATTTGTCTGATCCGGATTCCATATCGTCTAAGTCATCTAGCTTGGCTCAAGCGGCTGTGTCCGAGTCGAGATGAGTTAAATCGAGCTTTGTGAAGCGATTATTACTTCTGCATCTTGTCTTCTCTTGACCACCAAGTAAACGCCTGCTATGTCATCTTCCGACCGCTTCCTCTGCGACTCATGTAAAATTATCATCCAGCCAGCCCATCCCCGCATCCGTTGCCTGGTCTGCCACAATTTCGACCTCTGCGCAAACTGTGCGATAGGGGAAAAACTTCCTTACGGCCACGTTACTGGGCATGCGATTGAAATTTACAGAGAGAGCGGGTACCCTTCTAACGGTGCTGTGCTCTCACAAGTGACAATCTCCTACGCTTCTCGTAATCTCCAGAACCATCCCACCGGATTGAACAGCATACAGTTTCAGCGCGTCCCTCCACCCATTCCACCTCGCCCTAACGTTTCTTCCGCATCGCCGGCTACAAGCGGTCATCAGGAAATCCTTTTAGCAGAAATTGGCTGGGAACCCTTCTTCCTACCAGATATGACCCCCACCCTGACTTATAGGACTCTTGCGAACGAAATCTTCACGTATCTTGACCCACGAAATATTGGAATACTCGTTCCCGAGACATTATCACAATTTCTTGATGATATGGGTTATCTTCCGAAAGATAATTATTGTAAGAAAGCATACTCTTTACCAAGCCTTGAGAGACTAAGACAAGGAATTTGATAGGGAAAAATGGATCGACAGCTTCATCAGAAACCCCTGATTCTGACATGTCGATCCTATCCGACCGTGACAAAGCTCTGAAAAATATCTTTGATATATTCTCAATCGAGCACCATCTCCTTCCGCGCCCATCGGCCCCGCAATGTCTCCCTACGATGCCTGCAATAACCCGTAAAGGCTTCATTGACGTTACTTCAATTGATCTCCTCACCGAACCATCGCGTCAATGGGAGTACATGAGCCGCGTACTCATCAAATACAACTTGCCTATCTATCAGCGCTGGGGAGACCTCCCGCGCAGCGTCCTGCCACCAGTTCCAGAACAAGCTATGGTGGATAGAGTCGCGAATACTTTCGCAAAACAGAAGGGGAATGGAAATCTGTCGGCTGAAGATCAACTTCAAATTCAATTACGCATGATAGCGCTCCAATCGCGGCTCTCGTCCATGCGTGAAACGAGCCGGAGTTTCAGTAATCATCTACTGATGAACTCTCTCAACACTATTCGTTATTGACTCCGTTCTGAGGTATGTACTTCTGAGAATCGTACTTCAATAGTCACGCTATACACAGAGATAGGATAGGATAGAATAGTATTACTGGCGCGGCCCACGCACGAACAGCCGGCGCCCGTACTACATACAACATAGGTCGCGTGCTAGGTATGCTACGGACGTTCCTACCATCAGGCGTTGTGGTAATAGAGTATTTTTTTCTCATTTCATCCGATTTTATCAGCGAGGGCTATCGAGCTACTGTGCGAAAGTGAATACACGATATATATGTTTGAAGTCATAGAATGTATCTACGGAAAGTGGGTCGTGGTAACTTCGCTGACCACAGGGAAAAAGAACTTGAGCTCGGACGCACATGTGTCCTAGTAAGAAAGCATCGCAGATCTAGATTGTAAACATAAGTTCCAGCTGTATGTAGATCGAAACTTATAGAACTTGCAGTAGAACACTACTCAAGATTTGGTTTATTGATAGTTACAACAATCCTTACTACATCGTAGTAATTGCATACAGATTCGAAAAGTAGAATATCGGAAAGAAATCGACATTACGATGGTCATACATTCAAACGGGTCATCAGAAAACTTTGGTGCTCCAGAGGCTGATCCGGTTGTAGTCACCACACCAGTTTGCCGGGTTCGCTTTGCATGCAATCCGACAATTATCATCAGTGACCTTTGTCGATGTACTTGAGAGCTGATTGCCACACCCTATAAGGCAACGACATCAATACACAGACGTATTAAGGTAAGAGCTTTTATCGTAATCTCACAGCATTCAAGTCCGTATTCCAGGCCTACGATGGTGAAGTTATTTGCTTTGCAAGTACTGGCGCAGGTTTCAGGAGTAGCGCCATCTTTGATGTCAAAGTGGGCGGGAAGAGATCGCGTATTATTGCCATTATCGCTGAGCCGGTTTTCACGTCAGAAGAAGTCCAGAAAAATGACCAATAAACATACGTATAACAGCCACGGTATGTAAATGCTCCTCCTCCAATGGAGGTAGGGTTGGTAGGGCCAGATTTGCCATTCCAGTAAACGTTGATACGGTTGACCCCACCGCATATCTCGCTCTTCTTGCCGCTGCAGGGTACATTGCATGTGGTGGAATTGACAAGAGAACCTGGAGGGCGGATAGAGTAATCGCAATCTGTAATCCACAGAATCAGCTTCAGGTTCCCTTGGAAATACCCATCTTACAGCACTCGCGGCCATATTCGACGCCAGCATAGATGTAGCCGTTGGTGGAACAGAATGTCTGACAACTTTCGATACTCATGCTGTTCGACACATCGCTGAGCGCCGCCAGGGCACGCCCACCAGCACTATCGCTGAAGACGTGGTTCAGGGTTCGCTGTAACAGGTCATCGTAGGAATCACTGACGCATAGCACCCCATAGACTTGAAAGGCGATACAAATGGGACCTGAATAGAGACCGAACGAACGTTGTTAATGCTGAGACATCTCAGCATACAAACTGCTCGAAAGAAAATCAATCACATACAAGGGATAACTGAGACGAATTACTCCGTTTCCGTACGTGGACGCGCTGCCAGTGCAATCAGCACCTCTAAGGGCGAACGTCAGAGGAAACATCAGACTGGAAATTGAGCAAGAGATCCCTCACGTATACACAGCGTATCGAATGCCTTTTGTGAGACCAATGACTGTGTCAATCGGTCCAGTAGTGTTTGTATCGAGGCCGAAGCAGGTCGATGGACTAGAAGAAACTGAGATACCGAGGCAGTTGCCTCCAGGGTAACCGTGCTGGGCGACATCAGCAATAAATCGTGGAACCAGAGAGACATAGCGCACACAGTATTGAAGATCGACAGCACCTCGTACGCTTGTAGACAGGAGGAAGAAAGTGGAAAGACTTGCGAACTTGAGGGCGAATTGCATCTTAGGCTAAGCTGTGGAGGGTACTGGGCCAGCCATCTTTTGGTCTTATATGCAATTTGAGTAAAGGTACGTTGAAAATCCACTCGAACACCGGTAAAGATGATAGGAGCTGTGGTGCCACCAGAAGGAAATGGGAAGCCGATGTAACTCACTCAAGGCTGGGATGAATCCTCAAGTTCTTGATATCCGTTGTCAGTAGATGACGGGAAGAGCATCCCAGTAGAAAAGATAAGACGATGTAACCTTCAATCAATGAACGCCCGGGCTACTGAGCGTTGGATCGTGCTTGTCTTTGGCTTGTCTGAATCTCAGGACGTCTAGAAGACGGTGATGAGTCGATATTTTTGTATGTCGAAGCTCTCAATACGTAGAGTAGTAAGATATCGTTGATGTTAGAGTTGTAGGTAACACTTCGATGATGGTGTGAGAGGACCAAAATTTCTACAACGGTGATCTTAGGGGTTACCGGAACCAAATGATCGAGATTCTCCCGCTCGCGTGCCGACGATCATCACTCCACGTGACGCTGGGGATTCTCCGAGTCTCCGACCCGCAGCCGGGACAACACAACTTTTCTCTGTCTCTCCTTTATCTTCCGATATATCATGGCTGCGCCGAGCAAGATCACAACCGAAAGGAATCAGAAAACGTTACTAGAGCTTGTTTCTCAACCTGGAAATGGCGAGCATTTTTTTCAATAATACTTGTTACCGACGTCATTGACTCCAAGTTGCTTCCGTAGACGTCTGTGCAGATTGCAAAGCACGCAATCCAAGATGGGCTTCATACAATCTCGGGATCTTCATTTGGCACGTATATATCTCTATTAACTTAGCACTTAGCTGACGTATCTGTCGTTGTCAGTGTGAATTGTGCCAGTATCCATCGAAAGATTGGCACACACATCACGAAGGTGTACGTATACATGATCAATCACGTCGTACACTTCCTTGACTTTATTTCCAAAGTAAGAGTATCACAATGGACGCCTGGACGAAAGAGCAGGTTGAGGTAAGTGCAGTTTCCTTCAGAAACGATGATATATTTGACACGTTCGTTTGCAGCCCATGAAGTCAATAGGCAATATCAAATCCAATGCCACGTACAATCCCAATGAGGCTAGAAACCCACCACCAGCGAATTTAACGGATGCAGAGAGGGACAGCGAGCTTGAACAATATATTCGATGTGAGTCGCCATGAATGATTAAGCTTCATTTGTCATTCAAACTCGGTGTTAGCGAAATATCAGTTCAAGCGGTTCATTAACAAGTCAGCATTGGTGGCCTCGAAACTTGGTCCTCCTAGATCCTCTACGTTGGCGAGTTCGAACGGAAAACTTTCAAATGGCAGCAGCTCTCAAGCCCCATTGACACCTCTTACCTCGGCTGTCTCAAGCCCTTCAGTCTCGACTCAACAATCACCCCAAACGATGGCACCACGTCGGTCCACTCTCGCAACCACTATTCCTACGCCAGTCGTCTCTCAGCCATCTATTCCTCAACACCCACGTCAGCCGCATGCGCAAAATCAACCTAACGTAACTTCTAGCACGAACGGAACTGGTGTCTGGGCTGACCTAATATCACTACAAAACCCATCAAGCGGCTCCTCTCTTCCATTACAGTTCCAGACACCCTCACAGCCGCTGCTGAACCCTCAGGGATACCAGACCTCGATGATAACCGGTACCAACCCCTTTCAGCAACAACATCAAGCATCGAATCCCTATTCCCAACAATCATACCCTACCTCGGGGCTTCCAGGCCCGTCGCTTTCGTCAGGAACACCATTTCCTACTTCGACCGCCCTAGGCGGTTCTCAGCAACAATCGTTCTTCTCAACCCAGCAGCCGAGTCTCATGTCGGCACCAGCTGTGCAGGCGCAGAACAACAGTAATTTCTTCCAACCACAACCCCAGCAAGTACCGGGTGCTGGGCAGGCGCTCTTTGCTGCGGATAACGGACAGGGTAGCAGCTTCATGTCTGCCCCTTCAACACAAGGGCATTTCCTTTCATCGAGCCCCGCTCAGTTCCCCTCGCAGAGCCCAATGTCAACCACTCCCCAACCACACATGTTCTCGACCACACCCCAGCCACAGCCACAGATGCTCTCGACGACCCCGCAATCGCAGGTACCGTCGCAGATGATGTTCGTGCCGACGCCTAGCCAGCAGTTCCAAATGCAGCAGCAGGGTGGATTGGGTGTTGGATCCCTGCAGCCGATGACAATGACAATGGCAATGGGCCAGGTGCCTTTCGGTTCTGGCCCGCTTCAGCCTCAGGTGACGACTATGCAGCCATTGGGACAATTCGGTGGGGCTTTCCAACAATCATTCTCGGCTGGCGGGTTTTCAGGTGGCCATGGCCAACAATGGGGTGCGATGTAAGCTGGTGACTTACGATATACGATATCTCATGATTATCATATCTTTTCTTTCGTATGTGACATGTGTTCTGTTTCTTTTGGGATATGATTCGGATGGAGCTCTGGAGCCGTCGGCCGATTGTTTGGACTCGCTCGACGATACCTTATACATACATACACGGATTTGCCATGATCTGATTAATGTACTTTCTGCGATGAATCTTGCTTGCATGCTTCATCGTAGACAGCTTAAGTAGTATATTCGATGTATCATGATATTACATGACATATTCTATTCTTTGTGCAAAAAAACGTTAAAGAATGAGGGCCAACGCGAGCCACGAGGCGTTTGTCGGGTAAGGAGGCCACAAAGGGGATCGTTGTGGCCAACTGACAAAAACGATTATGGGCCACCGACAAAGCGCGCATCAGAAAAACACCATTGTCAATGCCTCAATGTCTCGTCTTGCAAAGCGGATCGTGGACAGAGAGATAGATAAATAGGCTACAGATCGCGATACCGAGCACACACAGCAAGACTCGTCGAATTCACATCAAGATCTATGACAGCCAACCAGCCTACAATGTTGACACGAAGCCACGCCCGCGCCTTGGCAAGGAGTGAAGCCGCCGCACGCGCTGCTGGAAATATGGCGGTGTCACCATCCAACACAGGCAAAGGTACCCATATCCGATGGACCTATCCCGAAGAGAACGACAAACACTCCGAACATCCCAGCACCCGCACCCGCACCCGCACCCACTACAAAGTCGACCACACCGCCACCTACTTGATAGGCTCATGCTCTTCCATCTCCAGTGAGGGGTATTCCAGTGAAGAGCCCCTCCTCGTCACCCCGAACAGCTCGTTCGATACCCCTACCTCTTTATTACCAGTACCAGTCACACCACAGCGCAACAACAGACCCCCCACGACCCCGCCCCGACTCTCGCCTAAGAAACTCCAGCGCAGCCCCCAGGGCCGGTGGATCACGGAAAACGGCACGACGCGCATCGTGTTCATGGAGGAGTCCGAGGCCCAGGTGAAGTTCCGCGAGATGCAGAACGAGATCAAGTATCAGCGTATCGAGGAGCGAGAGCTGGAGATCTTGCTACGGGAGCGGGACATCGCCAATGGTGGGAAGGACGAGGACTTTGGTATGGATGTTGAGACGCAGACCTCTGGGACATGGCGGGATCAGGCGTCGAGTGCGGATGATATTTCCGAAGCGACGGGGCTTGCCCCCGCCGCCTACATTCGTGGAGACACGGAGCCTCTCGAGGAGATTCCGCTGCCCAGGCGAGTCCGGCCGCTGGGTCCTAATGGGACCGAGTTGGTTGACCCCGTTACATTCATGCCGTATTCGATGGACTCCGAGTCGTTTGAAGCATCGCGCATTGAAACTTGGAGACAAGGAGTGCTCTAGAAGCCATTCAGAACTTTATCAAAGAACTGCCAGTAAACGACACATTGACACGCACCATGGACGACCTTGACACTGACGCCTTATGACTACATCACCATGCTTATGCCCTATGTTGCCATCTCGGCCGAGAAAAACATATGCTTTCCCTCCCCCTTCGTCGTCTTACCATCATTGTTGTATCTGTTTAGACAAAGTTAGCTTTTAATTTATAGTACTTA
>JAGGAR010000065.1:0-29806 GCA_017657315.1 Termitomyces sp. K1Ag | reverse complement strand
ATAGATTTTGAAATTGGTGTAGACAACCAACGCCCAAATTGCCGAAGCTCGTGACAACTTGATTGCGCGCATCTATCTTCAACGGTGGAGAAAAGCCACTTCATCTCGCCAGGACCTCTACCGGCGCATATCCATCTTTTCTGACAACCGTTTCTGCAGGAAGTTTCTTACTATCTGGAGGCATCGGCTGAGAGGAAGGGAACAGGACAAGTGGCGCCAGGACATGCGTCAAAAAATGAAGACAATCAGGGAAAAACGAGAGCTAAAGTTACGCAGAGATGCTTGGGCTAAATGGCGACAGTTGTATCGCTCTCACATGTCTGGCCATTACTACACGGAACGATTGGTGCATCGGTTCTACAATCGCTGGAAGAAACGACTATGTACAATCTATCGATTCGAGCAGATTGCAGATGATGCTTTACGAGCTTCTGAAGAAACGGCTGTGCTGCGATATTGGGATCGGTGGCGAACTGCGAGACAATTGCAGTCTTCCGAACGAGTAATGTCTGAAAGGATCGGTTTAAGATTGATGAGGGATGCAATGTCTATTTGGGAAAAAAACATGTAAGTTCTTTTCTTGTTGAAACAAACAGACCTGACTGTCGTAAAGGTCTGATCTCAAGTTGGCTACGGAGTTTTACAAGCTCATACTAGTGAAGTCGTCTATTATGTCCTGGAAAGCTGCCCAAGATCGGTTATATGTATGTTTTATTGTTGATCCCTCTGCGGTATCCATTGACACTCCGACAGACCATGGAAAACCGAGCTCTCAAGCATATCGCTCGCCAGGACAGTCTGCTCGTTCGAGCTGTTTTTCGAGTCTGGAAAGCTCGAAGACAGGGTAAGGCGGTAGAACGCCTGAAGGCCTCAAACCTCATTTATGCTGCCTGGTCAGTCTGGAAACAGCGGCTACAACAGCAAAGCCACAATAATGGTACGTTTCCTTCTCATTATCACAGTCCTAATTTCATACTTTGTAGATCTCGCTTTGGCATTCGCTGTGGGCTCCGACTCAAGTAAAATGGTGTCTTTGTTTCGCAGATGGTGCCAAGTATATGCTACCCATCGAGATGCGCACTTAGTCGCCATACGATGCGATACAGAACAAATTTGCTATAAGGCACTCTTAGTTTGGCGGATGAATCTTCGTGAGAAACTGAAGATGGTCCGGATGGCCAAGGTGGCTGTCAGTTTCTTTGCTACTCGTCGTGCTTGGAAAGCTTGGCATGATGCCATGAATCAAAGAGCAGCCGAGAGACGCCTTGCAGAATTCGACAAGCGAGGCATTGCAAGGGCCTTCTATAGTAAGTTTCAAAACATGCTAGTAGCCCTGGTATACTTAAAGTGTCAACGCAGCATGGCTCCTTCGAGCTCGCCAAGTGAAGCAACGAAGGCTAGCTGAGAAACTGATTCAAGATAGTACAGAGAAGGTCAGTGTCGTGAATACACCTGGTAATATTGTCTAAATCCGCCCAAATTAGCGAATTCTACGATGCGCTTTGACGGCTTGGACAAATCGCGTCATTGCGATCAGGTTGAGAGAACTGGATATAGCGCAGGGCTACAATGCTACCCTTCAAATGTGAGCCGTACTCTTTTTTCATCTCTAATCTAACATCTTTGTCTAGTGTCATGTTCAAAAAATGGCAGAAAGTATACGCTCATCGCTTAGAAGTGCTTAGTCTCCTGCAGAGTTATCTTCTAGTCAAGAGGGAAGGTGAGTACAGCTTTGAGTCTGATCGATGGACCTATTAAATTTCATCAAAGATAACATGCGCCGCGTCTTCACTCGTTGGCTTGGACTGGCACGCATTAATCGGCACCGACGAATCACACTGAAAGAAAAAGAGGATGAGATCAAACTTGCTGTTATAGCATGCTTCTGGGACAAATGGAGAGACCGTTTTAGTGCTGAAAAACTGCGCCCCATCGTGAGATGTTGTTCGATTACCTCTTCAAGTCTGGAATTGATCATTTTATAACAGGAGCGTGCCGTGATGATTCAGACCGAAAAGAACGCATTATTCAGGGCCTTCGGTCTATGGCATTCCAAGACGAAGGTGCGTATCGAATTGACAACCTCTATCCGCTGTGTTTTCACATCGACCATCAGTCACTGCCCGCTATACGGCTTTATGCCAACAACATCAAAACGAAGTATTTCAAAACTTGGAGGCAAGCTATGCCGCGAGCTCTTCAAGCTACGAGGGCACGCGAAAGGGACAGGCATACCACTCTCAGTAAGAGTCGGCATCTTGGTAGACGTTCACGACCTTACTCCTTATTGTAGAGAAATATTTAGACAAATGGGTCCAGGTTCACCGTACAAAGATGGCCCTCAAAGCAGTGGCGTAAGTCTGCTTTCCTTGTTTCATTCTGTGCATGAATGAAATGACTATTATTAGGCGAGCAAGATATCTTCGACTTCCCACTGCTGCTCCCCGACAGACTCGTCCTCAAGCTTCTGGACCCAGTCATGACATATTCCCACGCAATGACGCAGCGTCCAGGGAATCAGTATTACCTTCCACACACCCAAACCAACTCCCAGCTGCCGTTAGTCTTCTCAGACCGCGGCCATTTTCAGAAAGGACTCCAGGATTGAGGCATTCACCGAGAACACCCGAATCAAGTCCGACGGGATCTCGTGCATCGTTCAGCGAAAGGGCCAGAAGCCCGACACGAGCTGCGCCCTCCAGTGAAGCGGGTGCAAACGACGGCACAAGGAGCAGACTCTGGCAGGAACTACGTGAGATGCAACGAAAATCCCGACCCTCTTCGCTGCAGTCCCGGCCAAGAGAATAGAGTTTCTCATCCGGCTTTTATTTGGTGAACCCTATTTATTGTTGATTTATTTCTGCAAGCGTACGATACCATCTCTATACTATATCCTCCCAATCATGAATTGCGGTAATATTGCCATCCCACCCAGTTCGCGATGACAAAGTAGGCACCTGTCGGGATAATGAGAAGGGTAAAGTACTTGTAGTGTGTGTCGTCGGCCAGCGTATCGAATATCTGGATGGAATAAGTGCGGTTTCCAGAAGCCGGAAGGATGCAGGTTACGCACTGGAAGGCCCGTGGGTGGGAGGAAAGCGCTGGACAGAACAGCGTAACTTGCGAGAGCGAAGAAAACGACGGAGAAGCTGACTATGAGGTGGCCACGATTAATGAGCATCTATGAAAGAGATACTGAAGCGGATCGCAGGTGTAGATCTGAAAAAGTACCTTCACATGGTGGTTGATGGCAAAGAGTTGTGTCCGAATTTGGTTGTCTGGGTGATGAGAAGTGTACCTTGCTGATATCTTGTTCTTGGACCATCACCATGAGCTCCCTGCCTGTCCAAACCAAGCATAAAGAGGCTGAGTCTGCTCGTTCCCTGAAGAATATGGCGAATTCCAGCTGATATGGATCGCATTGCTCAGTACGCAACGGCCAGAGACAAGCTCAAACCTGGGGCCCTCGGACGCAGAGCACGCTGATGAAGAGGCCCCTCACAGGGCGAATGTGCAAATCATGTCAGCAGGCATGTCTCTTCCAGAGATCCCTGGTGCGAACCTTGATCTTGAGTTGGACATGTCCTCAATTCTCGGCACATCCTCGAATGCCGAGTAAGTGTCCTGTCATTCGACATGAGTCGATATATTGGATCGCAATAAACCCATCATTCTGCAGTGCAGAAAAGGTGCAGAAGCGAGTGTCCAACGTGATGAAGCTGTCTCAGGAAAACGAGAAACTGAAGGCGGAGCTCAAGGCGATGACCGACCGGCTAGAACGCGCGGAAAGAAGACGAGATGAGCTTGCAAGACGGCAGCAGATGGTAATGGAGGTGCCGTTGTAAGTTGTCGTAAAAAGTGGGGGTACTCGAGTGCCCTAGTGCAGAGGAACCATACATGTCCAAGTGGAGTAGATTATCGATCTATAAATCGCTACATTCATTAGTTTCTATTGCCGTCTCTTTAACACCGACCCCCATGGTGTCCAGTCGCAGACCCTCTGAACGTCGCCTTTCAGACCGAAGACCCTCCGGCGTCTCCTCTCGCCGCCCCTCCATCGATCCATGGAGGCTCATTCCCATGGACAAGTCCGTCTCATCCGTAGTGTATGTTTATATGCTCATCAAATTCTACCTAGGGCGAGCCACGTCGGCGGGTCCGATGATTTCAATGTCGTCTTCATCGGTGCGGGGAACATTATGTTCGGCAAGTACATCATCAGCTCCCAAGACGCGTCCTGATATTTTCCTCAGGATCCGATGAAGGCCCATGGAATCACTCCTTTCGATTTGAACAGTGAGCTTGATCAGTCTGTCATCCGTGTCAGTGGCACCAATCACCCCGCACAGTAAACTCGGTCGCCGTCTTAAGGTCGTCGCCCTCATTGATCCCGCCATCGAACGCGCCACGGCTGTCCTCCAGAAGAAATGTGACTCTTTTGTCGTGTCTGCTTACCAGGACACTCGTGTCTTCAAGACACTGGAAGACTTTGTAAAGAGCATGTCTCCCAAAGATCGGCCTCGCGCGGTCATTGTCGGCAGCCCTCCAATGTTTCGCGGGTCTCTCCAGCCAGGACGCGATATCGAGATGCAAATTCTCAAGCATTTTCCTGGAGTCGCTATGTTCATCGAAAAACCAATTGCTACGGGTCCTCCTCATGAGATCGAAGATGCTTTCACGATTGCAAAGGCAATTAGCGAGTCTAAGACCATATGTTCCGTTGGGTAGGCTTGCGGTGCTAGACGAGGTTCCTGACGATTTACGAATTTTCAGATACATGCTTCGATACCTGAAAGCCGTTCAGATGATGAAGCAGATCATTGAGGAAAACAATCTCACTGTCATGGCGACCATTGCGCGATACGCCTGTGCATATGAAGCGATTGCCAAACCCGACTGGTGGGACAAATCCAAGAGGTCAGCTTACTTCTCTCTTCCTTTCTAGCTGATGCTCACGAGATCAGTGCTGGTCCTGTTGTTGAGCAGGGCACTCACTTCTGCGATCTTTCCCGCTATTTTGGTGGAGAGGTAGATATATCCACTGTCAGCGCGCACTCGCTTGAGTGGGACGAGAATGCTGGTCATCTCTCCAAGATTTCCATTGATGAGAGCAAGATTGCCCCTGAGAACAGGATTCCCCGTGTGACAACCGCGACATGGTAAGGTGATCAAGCACACTCCACAAGGATGCATCTGATCGGGAAGCGATAGGAAATACGACAGTGGGGCTGTCGGCAGCTTTACCCATGTCGTGGCTCTTCATGATACTAACTACAGTTGTGAACTCGAGGTGTATGCTGACGGTTATCAACTCAAGTACGGATATCAAGTATTCTGCTGTAGTCTGACTTGCTCAATCCTCCCAAACCTTTAGGCTGGTTAACCCATATGTCCAGCCTGTGCTCTACGTGCGTCGTCCTGGTGATGAGCTCGAGCAGGCTATCCGGTTCCCAGACGACGACCCTTTCTTCTCAGAGGTCTCCAACTTGATCGACGTCGTTGAGGATATTGAAGAGGATCCCGAGGCCGCTCAGATTTTGAGCACTTACGATGGTCAGTTGTTGATCAAGAAAAATATTCGTTGCACTAACAATTATTTGTGATACAGATGCGGTCAGAACTTATGAGTTAACCTGGGCTATTCGTCAAGCCGCTGAGCATTCGCGTGCTGCAAAGCTGCAAGCCAGCGCCGAAGCTGCTTAAATCATTATCTTCTGATACTTAGATGGGTTTGGAATGGTAAAAGTAGAGGTCTCTGGTTCAGGTGTCCATCCTCGTTCCTTCTTTCAGACACCTTGTATATCGTGTAACAACAGTGTGTATAAATTGTGCGCAAGAAATTGTAGTTATCGGGAAAGGATGTGGACACAAGCGAGCCAGACGGAAGGGGGAGCATGAGTTCTACTATGGTAAATAGAATCAGCTTATAATTTGCGAAGGAATCGACCGATAACCTGCTTGCGACCAAATTTTGACAGGTGTATGCAAGAAAGAAAGGTATCAAGTACAATAATCAATACATTGATACCTCTTTCATTTTGTCGACTCAGCTCCTCCAGACGACAACACAAACCAAGTGGGGATGTCACTGTGTGTCGTCAGATACTGATTTAAGTCTTTTGGAATCAGCCTCTTCAGACACCCCCTCTTTGGCAGCGTGTTTCTCTTCAAATTTCCTCTTCCTTTCAAGCCTTCCCTTTTCTCGAGAGGCGACCTTGTCCCATTCTCCAACAAGGTGGGCTTTTAGTGTAGGTAGGTTTTTCATAGAGGAGCCGCATTGAAAACAAACAAGATCTTCCTTCAGGAGAGCTTCATAATGCTTCGGATCCAGGTTTGCCTTCTTGAAGGTTCCAGCGGACTTCAGTACATAGTTATTGTCGCGAACGAGAGACGCTCACTGTGCTAAAATATGACTCCCCAGCATCAAACCATGACAAGACTTCGTCGATATCCAGAAAAAAACCAGCTTTCGGGTGGAATGAGTTGTAGTGTTTCTTGCTCTTCATCCAGTCTGAACGTAGGTCGGAAGAAAGGACATGCAGATGTAGATGACTGTATTTCGCGTCGTGGTTCAGAAATGACGCGTCACAATGGATTCAAGAAACATACGGCATGGATGGTGCAGCATGAAATCCAGTCCATATATCCCATTTGAATCCATAGCGCTTGAACATCTCACCCTCGATTTCATTCCGCAGTATTGCTGCGTCCTCACTTAGTGAGGTTATGACTTTTTTAGCGTGTTCCTTGTCACCCTTCAAGAGTGTCCTTAGGCTTGTCAAGGTATCCGCGTCCAGATGTGATTTCGCTCGAGGGAGAAGCAGAAAATGGAAGATAGACTTAGGATAAGTATCATAGATCACCAGTGAGTTTGAACTATGACTGAAGAGTACAGAGCTAGGAAAAGTCGCCGGATCCTTCGAAGCATAAGTGCGTAAAGCGTTCAAGTTCATTGTCAAGTTGCAGAATCGAACACTACAAGCTGTCAAGCTCGTCTTTGTTGATACTCCGATCGTAGATAGTACATACACATTCGTGATTTGCCAGTGTCAAGACATTGCTATTACATACTGTATGGCTACAATGTGTCGATTATCCCTCGCAGATTTACTGATACTATCGTCCAGTGTTAAGAAGCTCCCTGAGGTTTTCAGAAAGTGTTGGCATGTTGATTGTTGTCGCCGAATTGTCGCTTTTTGATTGACTGTTATTACGATGTCGGACCCCATTTGTTAATGGAGTAGGCAGCTCCTCAGCTTTTCGACGATCGATATCCGCGACAAGTTGGGAAAAAGATAAGAAGAGAACCTCTGCTTGAGCAAGAGTTGTATCCAGTTCAATGGTCATGCTCAGCTCGTTGCAGTACTAAACCAAGAAATGAGGTTTCATTCAGAGAACGGCCGATGTGAGCCGGAGACCGGCGCACCTTCAATATCTCGTCAAACTGACAAAACAAAGTCAGTCCATGGATAAGAGAAACACGGCCGAGAGATTCACCTCTACAAGATAACGCAGAATCATATCTCGATGTGACTCGAGCACAGCTAGTGCTAGAAATAAAACGAAATCATTGCTGTAGTAATCCGTCCACAGAACCTCCCATAGGCGGAGCACGTCATCGAACGGAAATTCTCGTTTGAACGCGATGAGAACCCAACTGTGAGAAAGCACGTCACTGAAGACCTAAATTAAACTCGAATTCGGCCATACCGGAAGCAGAAAAACAAGTTGAGACCATCAGTCTTCTCTACACTCAAAGTTAGCCAGAAGATAAATAGTGGCCTACGACTTGCCTAGATGCTTGTATAGCTCGGGATCCATAATCCCAATGAGTTGTTGGAGAGTTGACAGCTGTTTTTTCATGCCACTTTGATCTCGAAGGAAGTTCTGCTTCTAGTTATGAACAGAAATTCGGAGGCTCAGTTGAATTCATGATAATTGATTTTTAAAGACTAACCATTCGATGCATCACTTCCACGAAACACCAGAAGGTCATTTCCTCGTTGGCATCCATAACAACATAGATTGGAGCACAGAGGTCGGACATTCCCTGAACATAACCTTAGAAGACGGTTAGCTGACACAACAAGACAAGATGGCATGGAGTCTTACCCAAGTCTTTTTCATAGAAATTATATGTCAGTAGAATACTCGCATGTCGATCAATATGCTCGTTAGTTGGCGACTGAGAGCCAATGTCGGCTATGTTGGGCGAGATAGAAGAGTAACCTTGGTGACGGCCTTTCTCGCCACTTTGTCCGTCATGCAACTTGGGCTCTTTCGTGGTAAAAAGCGGCTGACTTCGGTCGGTGCGGCGACAGTCCACGTCTATCCGATGACGCTCCTAAAATTTTCGAAATTGCGGTGGGCATTCATTCAATCTGGAAAGGTAAGCAAGACGATATACCTCAATGACATCCGGTCGATCAAATACTTCTGGAACACCACACCACTGGTCTTTAATTTCATAGTACAATTTCCTGCGGAAAATAAGGTTCATTGGAAGGCAGACCGAAACGGTGCATACCGCTTCATTTCCCATTTCCGTACTCGTTCAGGACGTGTCACATCCCACTCATATACTCCGAGGATGAAAGGCCAGATGGTTTGTCTGAGCTTGCCTTTGGCAGTGATACCCCGTCGGAATACTTCGCGTTTCATTTCTTCAATCTTCACTTTGGGTCTACCGTCTTCTGCAAACCACTTGGCCCACATGATTTCGTCGACGGGATGTTCTGGATCACGAGATGATTTGGGAGTGGGTAAGTTAGCGGTGGAATGAAGAAGCTCAAAGATTCCAAGCGATGAACTCTCTTGCGCAGTTGACGTGGATGGAAGTACTTGAGCTTCTCGTCTGCGAGCACGTTCACCCTCTTCAGCTACTATCCTGGCCCAGCGAGCGAGATAGACACGGGCGCTTTCAAATTCGCCGACGCCACCTTTCTCAACCCAGCTGCCCCATTGCCATTCTCCGCTGGCGTTCACAAGGCTCCGTACTGGATCGGGTAGGTGTGGTACGATAGGCTTGGCGAGTGGATGAGAAAGAATATTCTGAGCGGCGTGGCGAGTTGCACGGGTAATGTTAGAGAAGGATTGAAGGAGGGCGAGCCTTGCCTGTGACGATGGGAGAGGGTTGGGAGGCGGCGACAACAGCGAGCGATGGAGTACGGAAGAACGATGTGAATATGGGTTTGGAGGTGACGTCGAGATAGGACGAGGACGACGATGAGCGGGGACAGGTGAGTGTGAATTGGAGAATGACGATTGTGCGAGTATATCGTCCACTGCGTCATCGCTGAATATTTGAGTCGAGTGTGCCTCAATGTCCGCTCGCGACGGGTCGATCAAGAACAGCAGTGGATCCAACGTCGACCTCATTACATGTGAGTATGATCGCAGCCGTGAAAGAAGGTCTTCACCACCCCACGAGTTCCCCGACTGTGGTACATGTGGCGCAGGAGGCGGGTATGACGTTGTATCCTGAACAAGAGGACGCGGTGTCGATGCCGTTGTAAACGAGCGCGACTCGTCATCGTGGAAGTGAAGAGTCGGAAGGGTGTCACCATTGATGAGATTTATCCCAATGGATCCATCTGCAGAAATAGTGACAACTGCGGAAGTCGAAGATAATGCGACGACTTACACCAGGAGGACAACGTTGGAGGGCGCACAAGAAGCGAGTATATTGACGTCAGTGGAACAGAGAACGCGTAAGATTCAGGTCTTTGTGTTGGAAGTTCGATGAGAACGACATCTAGAGACAGTTGAATTATAGACGCCAATAGATATGCTGAGAGCGTACCATCGTCTTTGTCATCCCAAACAACCTTTTCCTCAATCTTCACAAATTTGTCCCATTCAGTTGTACCCCGTTCGTTGAGAAGTGTCTCCGGGATCCAAGCGAGTAAATATGTTGGATTAGTGGCCTCCTACAGAAAAGGGGTGAGACCCAAAGGAGATGGCGATATAAGTAAAGGACCGACTCTTTTCACTAGAGCGATAAAACCCGGAATATTATCTCTCGCATAAGCTGTTGGATTCACGTAGACCTTGGACTTGCTGTAAATCAAACGGTGTCTATTGTCGTCGGGGCTGGTCGACGGTATGGGGGGAAGATCCGTCCGCTTAATCTCGACCATCGAGTCCAGCTGTAGAAGAGATAAGCGGGGCTACAGCAACGGAAAACAGGACCAACTGAGGTGATTGAAATAAAGGAATCAAGGGAGGACGAGGCGTCTATGTACTCGTCGTCCATTCCGACCGCAGTTGCCGCAGTTTGTAAGTAACACGTCATGGACAATTTAGGACATTTGCACGTGCACACTCAGAAATACTACTTGCGCCGGGTCACACCAAGCCTCTCAAGGAGAGAAAAAAAGTTGTAATGGCCAATGTACAACAAAAACAATCCGTAACTCTAGCGATTACTTTTGGTATGACCAAACGTTGCGGAGTACTGATTGAACAAACGAAAGTGAGCTCTCAGTGCGCAAGGAGTAAAGAAAGCAGCAACGTACAACCCGCTTTTGTCGCCAGTCTGTTGATAGAATCGTCGCTCTCGCCTTGGGATCGGACCTGTCCGCAAAGAGCAAAAGTGGTGGAGGTGTTCAAAGCGCGACCATTGGCGTCAACGTCAACAATACTGATCTGCACGGAAGCGTGGTCCTTCGAGGTGATGAGGCGATCTAGAAAATTCTTGATCAACACAACTGTGCATTCACTTCAGTGAATAGCGCACTGGTAGCCGAGCATTTGCGGGGAACGTAGAGATCAACGAGAACACCCTGCAGAAAGTGTCAGATACCCAGACGAAGATTCTAAGCAGATACAGGACGTACGGCGTCGTTTTCCATTTTGGAGCTGCGGCCTTTTGACGATAGTTACAACGATGAAGTGGACGATGTATCAGCGTGGGAGAATTTTTGTAAAACTGTACAGTACTGTAGTCTTGTTTGTCAGGATCGTCAAGACCAATCATAGCTGCCGAAGTCATGCCGCTAGCTGTATATCTGTATTGATTCTCAAGTTGACCACCTTTTACGTTCTTTATACAATGAAGTACAGGACAACTATACATTCGCTACATCGGGTTGAAATCCCTTCGGAAATACTTGACGTACATTGATGTTGATCCTCGTTGTGCGTAAGTAGGCTTCGTAAGGTTCCCAATCTTCATCCAACTTTCCCAGATGAGAAGGTAAGGTATCATCCAGTATTCGAGGTACACCTGGCAGTCGGCATGAGACAAGCATAAGTTACTCCATACATCTGTCTCTTACCATGGTATGCGCGTCTACATTCCGGACCTGACATGATGATTACATCTCCGGAGCGGAGGAGGATGGGCACTGGTGTCGAATCTCGTGTCAGACCGCCAATGAGGAAAACAGCCGCATTTCCAAGACTAGATGAAGTTGATTAGAAGGTGCAGGAAGAACATGTAGCGACTTACGATATGGAGACGAGGGGCGATGTGGCGCATACTTCAGATCGGTCAACGTGTGCCATCAAGGTGTCCTATTGCGAGGTCAGTCAAAGTCAGATTTCACTAGTTCTTAAGATGCCAACCTTTGTCTGGTAGAAATTTACAATTCCGGCATCAGGCTCTACAGATGCAGGTTAAACATTATTGCAGTACATCGAGAGGTTTCACACCATATGATTCATTCCAAGTGGTCCAATCTGCCCAATCGCCGTTGGCTTCGCTGTAAACTTGCTCCCAGTCAACGGCAGCCACCGCATCTCTGCATAGATTTCGCAAGCGTGGTTCAATGACACCTTGACCCTTCGTAAAGTCGTACTGCTTGGTTCCCCAGTGATAAAACCACCCTATATTTGCCCAACGTAGTTTGAACAGAAGCTCAGATATAGACACTGGCTTGATGGTTACTGAAGGAGCCGGCGGAGGTTTTGGCGTGGTAGAGATGGCTGAGAAGTTATCGGGAGTGGCGGGTGTGTTGTTGACAAGCTGTCGGGGACCCGGAGTCTCTTGGGTAGCAAGAGAACCTTGAGTCGCCTTAGGCTGCACGATAATATCTTTGTTGGAGTCCTGCCGAGACTCTAGCCACGCATTCCACAGCCCTTCTGGTGGGAGAGAGTAGTGGATATCGAGATTGGTTTCATTTTCGCGTGCCTGATCACATAGCGACCATCGTATCAGTTCCCTTTGCTGCTCTTTTGAGACGAAGGATGGCAAGATAACCAAGCCTAAGTGATATATTGATGAATACGCGCGAGGTTGTCGACGGGGTTGAGACTACAGCACCAGGTATTTGAGGGAGGGTGTAGAATTTGGTAGCCCTTCCCGCTGCCGATAGCTCTGTGTGCTGAACTGCATTTGAGCCTCTCCAAGTACCTTGTCTGATCTCGTCGTCTCTGGCAGGATCTAGAATGGCGAGGTCGAGGACGTTGGAGAGATCGGGTGGGGGAAAGCGAGCTTTGTATTTTTTCTCTGCGGCTCTGAATGGTGACCAGTCAAGTTCGAGGTCTGGGTTCCTGTTCTTTGTAGCCTTGTGATAGAGACGACGGGCTTTCTTGTAGGCGGAGGAATTGGGGTCGTGAAGGTCGGCTTGGGAAGACATGGCGGCACGAGCCCAACGGAACCAAACAAGACGCGGAGGAGTCGGCAACAAAGTTTTGAGTGCTCTGCTTGTGTCTTCTACTTATGTCTCTATGGCTCCCTCGCACCACCTCGACCGTCCTTGCTCGTTCTTGTAATCGACTACCAGTCTCCTCAATCTCTTCCCGTCACTCCCGTCCCGCCCCTGCTATCCCCCGCTCATCCGTTCAATATCACCCTTCTCGCCGTTTACAAACCCCTGCAACCCCACCAACCGATCCCTCGGCTAACAATGAGTCCAAAGCTTCCCCTCCAGCGACGTCCGAGGCCCCTCTCACGACCAGAATCTGGAAGAAGGTTAAGCACGAAGCCCAGCACTATTGGCACGGAACCAAGCTTTTGGTCTCCGAAGTGCGGATATCCTCGCGCCTCCAATGGAAGATCTTGCAAGGAGAGACATTGACGCGTCGTGAACGCAGACAGGTCAAATCCTTTACCCTCGTCACCTGAATGCTCAAGCCCAACATTTACTTACAGCTGAAACGCACGACTCAGGATCTCCTGCGCCTCGTTCCGTTCGCCGTCTTTATCATCGTCCCTTTTATGGAGCTTCTTTTGCCTGTTGCACTCAAGCTCTTCCCGAACATGCTTCCATCCACATTCGAGGACAAGTATGCCGCAGTATGTCCCATGTATAACCTCCGTCGTCCTCGATTTGAGCGCGTTAATCAATCTAGGAAGAAAAGCAGCGAAAGCTCCTCCGTGTTCGTCTAGATATGGCCAAGTTCTTGCAGGAAACACTTCGTGAATCTGGACTCAAAGCAAACGCACACATCGTTGGCAGCGATGCTTTCAAGGAGTTCTTCCGTAAGGTGTGACTTTATGTTTATAAATCTTCCTAGTTCACTGAAATCCTCTACAGGTTCGATCCACAGGAGAATCTCCATCTGCACAGGATATCATCAACGTCGCTAAACTCTTCGACGACGATCTCACGCTCGACAACCTCTCCCGTCCTCAGCTGGTCTCGATGTCACGGTATATGGGTCTGAACGCATTCGGCACGGATAATTTCCTTCGCGGCACTATTCGATCGCGTCTCTTAGATCTTCGTCGCGATGACCAGCTCATCAACAAGGAAGGTATCGATGAACTCTCGACCTCTGAACTCCAAGCCGCCTGCCAGTCTCGTGGAATTCGTACGTCGGGGGTTTCTCCGGCACGTCTGAGGGAAGAACTTCAAACCTGGGTTAAATTACACCTACACGAACGCGTTTCAGGGGTGTTGCTCATCCTTGGAAGGGCCTTCCATTTTGATCGTAAATTCGGTGAAGATGAAGACGGAAAGACGACTGTCATCTCGAGTTTGGAAAGCGTTTTGAGTGGTCTACCTGATAACTTGGTGCGTTCTAACCCCAAACTTTCTCGTTGCGATCTTACAACTTTTCATAGCTTAACGAAGCCGAGTTGGAGGTCGATTCCGACAAGGCCAGCTATAAACAGAAACTCGAGGTTTTGCAACAGCAACAGGAGCTCATTGAAGATGAAGAGGAGCAAGAACAAAAGGAAGAGGATGCTCGCCGTGCAAAGAGAGAGGCTGAGGATTTGGAAGTCCGTACAGCCCAATCTCTTTTGCCTGACTCCGAGGTAATGGCTTCCCTCTCTCACTCTCTGGATGAGTCCCTCTAACACGTGAATGAGTAGCTTTTACCCGAAAAACTCGAAGAAGAGAATGCTCGCATGACGTCTGAGCAGCTCAAGGAACTGGGCGAAGCTCTTTCTATTCTGTCTGCCAAGTCCAGTGTCCTCAAGGAGCGCAAGGAACTTCGCGATCTTATGGAGGAAAACCTTTCAGCAGAGGAGGTGTGCTTGGGGTGATACCAACATCAGCAGCATACTAACCCATCTTAGGATCCCAAATCACCGTCTGGTGCTCTGACGAAACGCATCCGCAGCATGCTCACCAAGATTGACCAACAACTCGAGGAATACGACAATCGTGTGGGAAGCTCGCTTCAGATGATCTCCGCTGATGCGCAAGGCCGGATCTCGGTACAGGACCTTCGAAAAGCCTTGGCTGTGATCAAGCACAAGCCAGACGACGAGGTTGGCCAGGCTGTCATTCAAAAGCTTGATGTCGACAAGGATGGTTTTGTTGAATTGGAACACGTTCTCGGCCTTGCCAAGGAAGAGGGATTAGGTGCGCAGGCTTGACTTTCCTGGCCTATACAGGGAACTGACCCCAGGTTTTTTCTTAGGTATCGTGATTGATGATGCGGCGCAGTCAATTATAGGCCAGGGTCATGAGATCAAAAACTCAAAGCCAAGGAAAGAGGATATTGTACAGGAATAGAAATTCAATTAGACCAACCTGATCAATGTGATACATTCGAGAGGTGCATTCATTCAGAGGGTATTATATGATACATCCCATTGATATAGATAGCGTTAAGCAAGTCCCAATTCCTGTGTCTGATGGTCACGACATGGATTTTGTGGTGTTCCGTTGTTGCACTTTTTCTATGTGTGGTTCTGGAGTTTTAGCGCGTGACTGTGATGCATCCGCCTCGCTTGGCACGAAGACTTCGTCGTCCGCGTTCTCAGCCCAGAAGCGGCCCGCCTGGAGGGCCAATACGCCAGTCAAAGCAACACTGCAGATGAGGTTGTTGGACGCGAGCTCAAGAGTGACGAGCCGAAGCGAGCGAGGGAAAGGATCTCTGAGTTGGTGATCCGGTAGTGCGCTGAATTTGGCAAATACACCTGTAGGAAGATCAGGAAGTGCGAGATAGATGGTGTGTAGTAACGGACTGGGGAGCACAGAGTACAGATACATGACAACTGTGACGCAGAATAGGACTAGAGAGAGGGTAAGTCGGGTTAATGGGGGCCGAAATGGGTTTGGACGTACAAATGCTGCCTCCATCGAACATGATGTTGCCGGCCTCGCCGTCACCAAGACTCCAGAGTATAGTAATGCAACCTGTGATTACCACGGAGCCAAGGAACCAAAGGGCCTGAGGGGGACCTTTGGCCAGGATGGAGTAGTAGGTAGCTGCAGTCCAGAGATGCTCATCGGTGACGGGTGACTTCCAGAGGGTCAGAGAGTCGGCGATCCAGTGGGTGAATAGGGCGCCTGAAAAGAGTGAGAGGGGGCGCTTGGGAGACGGAAAGGAACGGACCCAAGAGGAAACTCGTTACGCATACGACCACGCCAGCACGGACGCCCATGGCAAGAGCCAAACTTTTATCTGTCACAAACGTCACACGCCCGCTTATTTCCCGCCATGCAGCGACGTCTATGCACTGCCCTGGCTTCGCGTCGAGCCTATTCCACCGCGCTCCCGTGGTTCGTCGACGAGCCTCTGCCCTCCTCCAGTCGTCCATCTCTGTCCCGTCCTGCCCCCATTGTCCCCGAGGTCCCTGAAAACACGCCCAAAATAATCAGACAACTCCACACCCAACTCGCGCAGTCCCCACACCTGGAGCCGTCGACCCTCTTGGTCTCAGAATCAATTGCGCCTCCTCCAGGACCTCCCTTGCCCCTCCGGGCGCCCCAGGGCAGGAGACGACGCGGAGGGACGTATGCAGGCGAGTCGGCATATGATGTCCCTGGAGGGATCTGGAACTGGGTTGTAACGGCACAGGCACGTTGTTTGTTCAGTATCTCATACAGTTGCTGAATATGTACACTAGGTCAAAGAAGGAACAGAAAACAAGGGCGCGATTGAGTCGGTGGTGCGGGCGGTCAGGAAGGCGGTCAGTGGAGCTGCGACACGTTACGGACGAAATGCTGACAGTACACAACAGCTGCTGACCATCGACCCGCCGCTGCCTCTTCCTCCAAACTCGAAGCGACGAACGCACAACGGATGGGCGATGATAGACGCCGGGGAGTTTGCAGTGCACATCCTGAGCAAGGAGGCGCGAGAAAAGTATTTCAGTAGTTCACGTGAATGGTAGAGTAGATCACGTGTCGGAAATATCTTGACCTGAGCCACGATGACGAGCAGAGCAGGCGGGCTGTACGGCGGCATCCAGTTTTCGTCGAGCTCTGCATTCTCCTCTGCCGCCGCTCCTTCTCCTGCCTCTCCAGCAAAGTCCCAGCCAGAAGCAAAACCAACGCCCGAGCCTGCAGCTGTCCCTCAAAATCCTGAAAAGTCTGCTGATCCACCAGCAAAACCCACAGCCGGTATCTCTTCAATTGCTCTCCTGTCCCATCTAGTTCAGTTTATTGAAATCTCAATTCCCTTCGTTTCGAAGGCTGGTCGGCATCTCTTGCCTTTGCACCCGTCCGCCGAAACCAAGCAAACAAATCCAAGCCCGCCCCACCAAGGATACCTGTCGGCGCTGCAGTCACCTCTGCTGGTCCAATCCCAGCTGCAGGTATCTCCTCGACGGCAGTCGTCTTTGCGCCTCCAGCCTTGATCGACCCGCCCAAGCCTGTCCAAGAAGCTCCCGCACAACCCCAGCCCCAACAAGGATGGGGCAAGAAGGTCAAGCCGCCGTCGATGGTCCTTGACGAAGACGTCAATGGCTTCAAGGCTTCTCACAGCAACAAGAAGAAAGGGAAGGGCAAGGGGAAAAAGGCAAGTCAATCGAATTAATCGCTTTCTTGGCATTACATTATTCCCGTCTGTAGAACCGGAATGCCCAACCTATAGCAGCTTGGGACCCCTCAGAACTCTACGACCCCCTTCGTCCCAATGATTACAACGAATACAAGGTCTGGAAACAGAAAAATCGTATCGAGCAGCGGGAACGACTCGCAGAAGAACGTCGGTTAGATGAACGCAAGCGTTCCAGGCGCAGCCAAAGTTATTCAGCTAGCGATGGAACTGATTCCGAAGATGAGAGGCCAAGAAAGACGGGTACATCTCTTGCTCATGATGCTTTTGTTCCCCTTACAAGAGTCCACAGGTCGTTTTGGGGACCAGCACTTTGATCGTTGGTCGAGGGCCGATGATGATAAGCATGAATCCACGCGTCCTGCCCCCGTTGTTGCAACTATGACCGGTGATGAGGCTTATCAGCGTCGTCTTGCAATGTCGAATGCCACGCAGTCAGCTCCTCCCGCTGCCAAGACGAGTGGCGAAGACGAGACTCCCGGTCTGTCCGTGGAAGCACCGATTCCCGAACCTGCTGCACAAACTGGCGACGAAGCCTACCTTCGACGCATCGCCATGTCAACCATGAACCGACCCCCTCCACCCCAGCCTGTGTCACCACCGTCACCTCCGCCGCTGGCGTACAATCCCTTTGCGCCACCATCTGTCCCTCCTCCACCTTCCGGGCCTCCAGGAACAACACCTTCTGAAATTGAAGCCAAAGTCAAAGCAGCTGCAGCCATTGCTGCACGACTCAGCGCATTGGCTGGTTCCGCTCCCGCTGCTGCTCCGTCCCCGGCTCCAGTAGACGAAACAAAGTGAGTTTCCCTTGATATGAATGTTAGACCGACATGTTCACCATTGAACTTAGGCCCGATCCTCATGGTTTTGCTGCTCGTTTAATGGCAAAATGGGGCCATAAAGATGGACAAGGCTTGGGTGCTGATGGGTCTGGAATTGTGAATGCTCTCACGGTTGAGCAAGTATCGCAAGGGAAGGATAAAGTTAAACCAGGCCCCCAGCCCAGCAAGGGTATTGGGGTTGGTTCAAAAATGGGGAAAATTGTCAACAACAATGAAGACGCAAAGGCACGCGAGGATCGAGAGAGGTTTGGCGAACCGAGCCGTGTTGTCGTCTTGACCAACATGGTCGGGCCAGAAGATGTTGAGGATGAGGAACTGAGTGGAGAGATTGGTATGTCTAGCACCTTCCCTTCGCGGGGCTTCCGTTGATTCTTCCAACTTAGGCGATGAATGTTCAAAAAATGGCACAGTCGAACGGGTCATCGTTCACCTCGTCCACCCGTCATCTGCAAATCCAGAAGAGGCAGTTCGTATCTTTGTGTTATTTGCAGGTCCAGCTGGTGCTTGGAAAACGGTCAGAGAACTTGATGGAAGATTTTTTGGAGGCAGGACCGTTCGGGCAAGGTATTTCCCTGAAACAGCTTTCATCCAACATAATTTGGATTGCTCTCTCGCCTGACATCTATCTATGCTCTTAAATATTTAACTTTTGTTTTGATTTTACTCGCGATCGGAATACATATGTCTGCATTCAAATCAAACAAGCCCTATGATTATTTTTAGATAACGGATTTAGTAGACACGCTTGAAAGGAGGGACAGCCTTGCACTCGTTTTCATCGAGGGTGTTGGCAATCACACCACGATATGTGAGCTCAATGTCGGGCGAGGTGTGATCGCGTTGGAAGGTCAACGAGTGTTTCATCCAGTTGGTATCGTCGCGCTAGTGGGTAAATTGTCAATGACAAGCGACATACAACACATATCCAAGCAATTACCTCGGGGAAGTCTTCACGAGCATGAGCACCACGGGATTCCTTACGAGCAGCGGCACCCACGATGGTGGGCATGGCACATTGCAAGATGTTACGGAGCTCCAGGGTCTCGACAAGGTCACTGGAATCGAAGTACAGTCAGTAACGATTGGACCATCTGGGGAAAAGAACCTCTTACGAGTTCCAGATCATGCTCCTGTCCTTGATACCAATGTTGCTGAATCTCTTGTAGATTTCACGCATTTTCTGGACACCGTCATCAAGAGATGCTTGAGTCCTATGAAAGAGACGTGAGCTCATCTTGCGAGTAGCTGTACAGGGTCAACGAACCTAAAGACGGCAGCGTCGGCTTGCATGGCCTTCTGCATGTCGAGACGGAGCTGAGCAGTAGATTCCGGTCCAGTCGAGGTACTACAATGCAAGTCGAATCAGTCACCAAGAGCTAATGAAGGTTTGAACGGACCGAATTTTGTCAAGGAACTCGATGCTTTGGAGACCAGCATCCTCAGATATAGCTTTATGGGGTTTGCCGGGAGTGAGAGTATCTCTAATATGATGAGCGCAGGCACGGCCAAAGACGACGATATCCAAGAGCGAATTGGCACCAAGACGGTTTGCACCGTGAACAGACACACAAGCGGCCTCACCGGCAGCGTAGAGTCCAGGGACAATCTTGTCATTTCCATTTTCGTCAATGGTAAGAACTTCACCAGTATACTTGGTGGGAATTCCACCCACTGAGAACAAAATGTCAATTAATTTGCATTAGGAGATGAGGTGTGAGACTGACTGTTGTAGTGAACAGTGGGTAAAACAGGGATAGGTTCCTTAGTCACATCAACGCCGGAGAAGATAGCCGCTGTCTCAGAGATACCAGGAAGCCTCTCGTGAAGGACCTCCGCAGGAAGATGGCTCAATTGGAGGTAGATATGATCCTTCTCAGGACCGACACCGCGACCCTCACGAATTTCAATGGTCATGCTACGAGAGACGACGTCACGCGAAGCGAGATCCTTGGCGGTGGGTGCGTAACGCTCCATAAAGCGTTCACCTTCAGAGTTCAGCAAGTAACCTCCCTCACCACGGGAACCTACCATTTTTGTCAGAGACGTCACTGGATAGATTTTGAAAGGGGCAGACCTTCAGTGATGAGACAACCAGCTCCATAAATGCCAGTGGGATGGAACTGAACAAATTCTTGGTCCTGAAGGGGAAGTCCAGCACGGGAAACCATAGCGTTTCCGTCTCCTGAGCAAGTATGGGCACTAGTGCAGCTGAAGTAGGCTCGTCCGTAACCACCGGTTGCGAGCACAGTCTTATGAGAACGGAAGCGGTGGAGGGTACCGTCTTCCATGTTGAGTGCAATTACACCAACACATTCGCCATCCTCCATGATGAGATCAAGTGCAAAGTATTCAATGAAGAAGTTGGTGTCATGGCGGAGAGATTGACCGTAAAGTGTGTGGAGGAGAGCATGGCCGGTACGATCAGCTGCAGCGGCACAACGATATGCCTGTCCTCCTTTCCCGTACTTCAAGGACTGACCACCGAAAGCACGTTGGTAGATTTTTCCTTCTTTTGTCCGAGAGAAGGGCACACCAAAGTGCTCCAGCTGTGGCAAGGAATAAATGGTTTTGACACATCTAATGGCACAAATTGGCTCACCTCGATGACGGTGTTGGGGGCCTCGCGACACATGTAGTGGATTGCGTCCTGGTCACCAAGCCAGTCGGATCCTTTAACCTGCATGAGACATCAGTCTCTGGTTGGAAAACGCGTCGAAACGACTTACAGTATCGTACATATGCCACCGCCAATCATCCTCGGTCATATTCTACGCGAAATTTAGCTGGACATAGCGATGGGAAGGTGCAAGTTGTACTGACCCCGAGTGCAGCATTGATTCCGCCCTGGAGACATGATGAAGGCATGATGGAGGAGAAGCGACAGACAACATACCTGAGCCGCAACGGTATGACTTCTGGTAGGGAAGAGTTTTGTTATGCACGCAGTCTTGAAACCAGCCTCGGCTAGACCGAAGGCAGCTCGAAGACCTGCTCCGCCTGCACCACTGTTGGGAACGGCTCAGCGGAAATTTGGGAATAAGAAGATAAAGAGCACAGACACGACGACGGCATCGTACTCGTGCTCAATGAGCGGGTATTTTCCCGAGGACCAGGACTAGAGGGAGGTCAGGAGGGGGCGTCGATGGGGGTTGTGGACAGACCTTGACTTCGTGGGCATTGACGGGGTTTGTGGCGACGAGCTTGTTTTGGCGGGGAGAAGGATGGAACGCGCGGGCTGAGCGGGGGATGGCACGGGGAAGCGCCTTCCTGAACATCGTGTCGTAGGAGGAGGAGACAACTCGTCCACCAAACAAATATGCGACTTTGCCCGCGCCCAATCAGAGCCTTGTGATTTCCGTCCCGGCATTCCGCCTATATTCTGTCTACTCTACATTCCTACTCCTAATGGATCCTCTATCTGCGCCGTTCCATCCCGTCCAGCGCGCGGAGGTACGCGTGGAAGCACTTCTCTCCCTACTGTTCTACTCGTCGAAGAGAAACTCGACTCGCTGTGGTTCCATGGCGGCAGGCCACTCCCACCGGAGCTAGCCGTCCCGCTCCGACCAGAGCCGATCGTGCTTGTGGGCGGCGGCATCATCCCTCGCATTGGTTGCGTCTGCGGTCGAGATCCGGCTACTGACGCTGGCGGCGGGGGCGGGACAACCACTTCGATGGGCGGCAACGACGAGTGACTCGTTCTCGCTTCCTTCGTCCGCCTCCTGCGCAATTCTTCCTCGCCCACAAGTCGCGAATCATCTATCTCGCCAACATTCCCAAGAAGAACATCCCGAACATATGACAAAGACTCAAGTGCCTCCTGTTTCTGCTTTTTGAGACGTTGTGGCTCCGTGGCCTCGGCCTCGTCCTGCAGAAGGACATCAACAATCCACCCGAGCGAATCCCCGAGTCGCTTGTTTGTCGAACGCAGCGTCGAAATCTCTCTTTCCATTTCAAACCGTGACCGTGGCTCCCATGGTGGACGTTCTTCTGGCGGCCGTTCGTCTGTCAGAGGAAATGTTGAAGCAGACGAGTTGGGCGATCTAACAAGCGAAGCCGCCAAGTCGGGAATATTACGCTGAAAATAGTCATCAGATTAGCCATGCCGTCCTTCCAATAAAAACTCACTCTGATTTCAGTAACAGCATTCATTAATGTCTTGTTGATACCAAGGCTTTCGCCCCTTTCCATTAACCCTCGTGCAATCATCTCAGGCAGTCCCATTTGAGGTGCTGTCGCCTGTCGAGAGTGTCCCTGCACTGGAGGTGACACCCTCCCTTGTGAAGTAGAGGCTGCCGTCCTGTTCTGAGTCCGTCGATGTTGAGGTGCAGGCGGTGCAGGAATCTCGACAGGAATGTTCAACATATTGCGATTTTCCAGGATAATCGACGCTCCCGTTGATGGGCTCGGCGACATTTGCAGGGCGAGCGCTTGACGAAGTAGCAGCCTCGAGTGATGGGGAGCATCCTCAAATGCAGGAAGTGTCCCAGGCGAGGGATAACGTAGAAGGACCGTGAGTTGACCACTGTAATCAGCCGATATCACTATTGATGGAACTGTAAGTGTCCAAAGCACTGAGAAAAAAGGATACCAATCACATTCGTTACGTATTCGAACGAGCATTGCGACACAGATCCATTGTGCAAGGTCGAGAGTTGGATCACACGCAAACAACCCATCCCACAGTTTCATGGCATCGGTCATATTGAACTCCCTGGTGAACAGTAGCCTCAGCCATCGACTAGTAATATGTTAGTTTTAAATCCGTCATATGAATTACCAACCTACATGCCGTAAATTTGAGGCTCGATGCCTGCAGCCTGCATGTGCTTATACAACTGAGGATCTGTCGTTCTCAAATAAGTCGACTGTATTCGATTACAGGCGTCGACGATCGGCGCTGTATATGGTTTGACGTTCAACGGGCCGTCAGGAATAGTGAAGTCGACATGCGTTGCAAGCGGCGACATGGCATTTCTCGGTGCGGCGTTTAGTGGAGGTTCTCTCCATTCGTACCACCTTGACAATCCACGCATCACTGAATCAAAGAGTGCCCAGGCGTCGCCAGCGACCCAGGTTTTTGAACAGACTTCGCGCATGTCAGCTTCATCAGGGCCTCCATTTGGTGAGAGAGAGTCGAATTCAACAGCATAGTACAGCGGCGCAAGTACCTCGTGCATTCCTGTGTAAAGATCTTCATTCAGCATCATGCTTCAATACAAAAAACACTCACCCTGTCTGTACCCAATATGAGGATTCATGACAGAATACAGGAACAGAATATTGGTGAGTTGGGCTTGCGTCTCTGGTTCGCGGAAGAAAGCTATCTCAGGGAAACTAGGAAGCCTTGAAGCTACCACGGGGTAAGCTCCATTATGATGGACTTACGTGCGCTCGACGTCCTGCAAAATGGTCTTCCTCAATTCGACAGCTGAGAACCAGGCTTTCCATGGATTCTAAAATAATAGATGTCGCGTTTGGACGAGGGAAAAAGATACTGATGACTAACCGCAGTATGCAGACTCAGTGGGTTGTTCGTTTCAAGATTCGTGACAGCTTCTCTTGAGGCTGGTCGTCTTGTCAGAGGTGTTGAAGATCCTGGTAAGACGAAGCCTTCTTCATAGCTCCCATCGGGCGCCCTCATATGTTCGCGTAATTGATTCACATAATTCTGGCGAGACGAACGAAGTGTATGGAGAAGAGATGAACTCCGAACTGGCAAGGACGATGGGTTCAACGGCTCTTCTGACGTCAGAAACAGCTTGGGAGATGGTTAAACCACATCTCATCGACGAAAATAGAGAGCACCTTCCATGCAATACTCCTTCCTATGACACCTGAGCTGCCAAGGGAAACTAACAAACGGTCTGCAAGCGCAGAATCTCTCATCTTCGCTAAACTCATTCCAGATCTGAGGAGCTGATCATATGCATTTCTAAATTTATGGTTTAGTGTTCATGATATTTACCAGTGACCTCGTCCACATACTTTATAAGTGCCTCTGAGGGACGTACAGGAACTTCCATAGGAAAGGGCAAGAACTGTTTGAGAAAGGAAAAGGAAGTAGGTGCAACGCAGCAACAGTTTGATCGAGTAACATGTTTGTCACTCGCCGTCGCTACAATACAAAAAGATAAATTGCGGTACCAATTGCAATATGCAATGTCATTCTCTCCGATATCGAGGAAACACGACTTTATCCAGAATTCGGAGATGTACCCACAAGAACATTTGACAAAATAACATGACATCATCATCATTTGAAGTGGAACCTCCTCCTTGCATGTCAAGGTAACGGAAGTGGTTTGGATACAGAAGATGGAAACTTTGGACTAAGATACATACATGCAGGAAATGTAAAAGATGTATACAAAATCATCCTCAGCTCAGAAATGGACCCTTAAAGCAGTCGTTAGCGGCGATTCAGTAGGGCAATACGGGCATTTGACGCGTCTTGAAGATTATCAGTCGTGTGAAGAAGAATCAAGAAGAGTACACACCCTCCTGCCTTACTGAGCTTATGAAGACTATCCTTTGCAATGACATGACCACAGAGCATCATCATAGGTGGATTTTGCTCAGTTGCCTGTTCCTTAGAAACGGGACACGCAAAGATGGAGTGATACCTATTCTCTGGAGGGAGAGGTATCTCAATCTCAAAACCGCAGGGTCAGGGTGTAAGCTATAGTAGGAGTGAGATGAAGAGGACACACGGGTAATTCATCTGTTTGGCTCCATTCGCTTTTCCGTTCTCGCATCACCTTTCTGCCCTTTTCTATTCTCGCTAAAGCGCCGCCGCCGCCAATGTCCCCGACAACTCTAAGGGGGACCTGCCGACTCATACCCAGACTTGCACAATATTCCTTGGCAAAAAGAGGCTCGAGCTCAAAATGAAGGGATGGCGAGGCTAGATCAGCGTAGGGAGATGTCTGAAGTTTTGATAACGGAAGGAAGGCAACGCATCCCATAAGCCTCTTGACTTCAACGGGATGGTCGTCATAAAACCCCCGAAGGTTAGCGTTTGCGTAGACAAGCGCCGGTAACGGATCAGGGGGGTGTGACGAGAGTAACAAGCGGATATACTGAGAACGATGCAGATGAAATTCCAAAGGAGAAGAGCGCGACTGCAGGAATGTTCTATTCTTCCTGGTCCACCTGGTGTGTCGCTGTTCAGCTAGGTAGACAAAACTGAAAGCGAATATCATACTCAAGAGCAGGTCCAATATCCTGGCGTTTGAGCAATTTAAGGATTTGGTGTAGCTCCACAAATTGAGCACGTAACTCAACAGAAATGTCGATGCCAGATTCCTGTAAACCAGAGTCACGAATAAGTCACGATTCTGGTGAGTCTTTTCGACAAACTTCGAGGAAAGTCTCTGCCGTATCAAATTGGCCCGTTCTTAGAAAATGTAGCGCAATGATCCTCTCGAGAGCAGTTCGAGATTGCGTAGACGCGAAGAGACGTGAATATGAGGGCAATGCAGCCGTGAATTTCTGGTTTATCCAGCGTCAGTCGTGCCATCACCCTGCCCAGGGACAAACTACCTTATCTAAAGCTTTCCCTAGTCTTGAGACGGACGAATAAATCTCCTTCTGTCGGTCATCGACATCCTTCTTCTTCGTGTCAATGGTTTGAGAGAGCTGTTTAAGCATCTCTTCGTCTACAACATCAGAATCATCCAAATTCTTCTTTGCATCCTGTAGAGAGTGTAGTATAGCATCAAGTGTGTCGTTGATAGACGGGGCCTTGCCCTTGGAAGTGGTAAGTTTCTCAAGTTTGGCAAGTTCCTTGAGAGGGCCGTCCATGAAGGGGTTTTTGTTATGTAATACATTGGCCTCTTGTGACACATTTGTCATAAGACCTGCATTCACTGAAAAAATGCGTCGATTCCTCGTTGGCGACGAGCTAGGCAATATCAAGTCGATCTCTTACTCGCCAGATGTCTCCCAGGGGGTTGATAAGACAAGCTCAAAAACATTGCGGAATGGCTCCTCTGACGCTGTCGACGTTTTAGCTGTAGGCCCTTCGACCCAAGGAGTTGAATCTCAATTAGTATGTGCTTTTTTCGTGAGCTTTGGCTCCTGAGATATTGACCAGGGTCTTCCAAGCAAAGTTAGTCGCTGGTTTCTCGAGCGGCTTGGCATCGTCATTCTCCCTCGACCATTCAAATGCGGGCCAACTGCAGGAAGTCTTTCAATGGAAAGAGACCCGTTTAAGGGACGGGCAAAAGTATATCGGTCTGGAAGTATTTGAAAAGTCCGTCTTTCCATTGTCTTCGGCAGAAAATCACTTAAAGGGTCATCTTCATCTAGAACAGTTTTTTCTTGCACCTCTAACGGCGCTTTGCGATCAATTTCATTCAGGAGCGGAGCAGAATCCCCCGAATTTTGCTTGTCATCCTTGCCTACCCGCCTTCATACATGGCGAATGACATCTTGTCAGGATAGATTCGTGTATGGTGGGGATGAAGTCGATGTTTCCGTATGGGATACGGAACGAGCATTCACACCACAGCCCTCATCATCAGAATCTCAGGGGAAGAAAAGGAAACGAGAGACACTGTTCACCGGTGAATTGTGGCGAGCGAAAAATGTAAGCTTGCCAGCCTTGGAGTTTCTCATTCTACTTATATAAGTTGACTTTAGGTGCAAAATGACAACCTCGGACTTCGACAACCCCTCCGTATCACATCTTTGACGTATCTTGCGCCATCGTCAGCGTCACACCACTTGGCTGCCGGGACTGGATTGGGAAATGTGCGCCGTTATGACATTAGGGCTTCAAAGCGGCCCGTATCAGACTGGACAATAGCAAAAGTGGGTGGTATCAGGTCCATTGAAAAGAGCATGTCCGAGCAGTAAGTTTTGTTGGTTCTGCCTCAAGAGCCCTTGTTGACAAGTCGAGTAAATAGTGAACTTTTCGCAAGTGATTATGGCTCCAATCTCTATTCCCTTGACCTGCGGAATGGGCGAATTGTATATGGTTACCAGGGTATGTTTACAAAAGAGTCATTGGCCGGTTTCTTATATGAGAGCAGGCATTTCTGGAGCTGTTACTTCCTTAGCGCCTTCTCCAACCTTCTTGGCATCAGTTGCCCTAGATCAATTTGTTCGTATACACAGCACATCCCCACTTACGCCACAAGTAAGCCAGCAACAGGAGCAAAAGGGTCAAGTTCTTGATAAGGTCTTCATGAAATGCACGCCAACCACTATAGTATGGGATAATGTCATCGAACAAGAGATCACTCCTCTGATGGAAGATGATGACGTTTGGGAAGCATTAGAAACCACTGGAATTGATAGTGACGGGGAATCGAGATGTCGGAAAAAACGATTAGATTGAAATCTATGTATTTATATGTCAATAATACATTTTGAAAGACAAAGAAACCATCAGGCTGGTCCTTAAATTAATGGTATTCTTACACTTTTCCAAACAAGCATCTCTAGAAACAAAATCAAAGACGCCCCCTTGCATCTTTTCCTGGGCAGTGTGCGACGACCCTATCTCACCAAACTGCACCAGCTTCAGAACACCTGACAATTGATAATGCACATGTAAATAAAGATGTAGCATTTTGTTACTATCGCTGGGCATACATGATTGGGGTTCTCACAACACTTGAAGGGAGGTAACATACTTGGCACACGACCAAAAGTATGTAGTACTCAGTACGATCCTACGGACCCCGGTCGTTCATGCATGGACCTTGCCTGTAATCTACCTACCTACCCTGATGTCTACTCATGAGCAATCTTACTTTTCCAAGTATGGGCTTTCTCAAAGCCATTACGTCCAGCTTGATCTGTCCAGTGGTCAGTGGAGGATTTAACAACATGTAGGAGAAAGTCTGACAATCAAGCAGAGTCTGCTGGATTTCTTCACGGTTGGTCATGACAAAAGGACCGTATTGGAAGACGGTTTGGTCTAATGGCTCGCCGGCAACCTAATGAGTGGTCAGAAATTTGGGGCTGCAATACACTTAAGGTTTGAATTACCAATATAACTTCGGTGTTGTCTTCAACGGCTATTATTGAAATGCCGGTTTCATTTGTAGCGTTAGAGAAAACCAGAGTATGGAAAGGTTTGTGTGGGAGGGTCTCTGATCCAATCATCAAAGAACCCTTGAGAACTGTAATCAAGGTCAACGGAGGTTTATCATTGTATATCACTTCACAGCTTACTGTACAGAAAGGATGTCCACGATGGAGCTAAAAGGGACAATCGATGATCAGCCAGGAAACGCAATATTACGAGTTCTATACGAACGGATGTCCTGGAATATGGTGGACTTCTGATGAAAAATGACATGAAAGAACCAGCATCCGCCCAAGGGTCTAACAGGAGATTCGACTCCATGGCTTATTCCACTGATAACTTTGATCTTTACTGGGCCATCTGGTCCACTGGGATACGCTGTGGGTATCCTGCGCGGAAGATGTCAAGCAGCTGATAACCTTAGATAATAAAATCACTATACTGGTCTGGTCCAAGTTCTTGATATGAAGGATCCTAGAAATGCGAGTCGCAACGAGACACGAGCATATGGTTCATCGACATACCACCATTTTGAACTGCATATAGAACAAATGAGCGGCGACATCTTTGCCATTATTCATTTAGGGAGTGCTCACTTGCTTTGGTAAATCAACCCACAGTTGAAGCCCACGTGGATCTGGGGCTCCTTGGGTATGAATGGGCATTTCGGCATGAATAATGCCTTTCCCTGCACACATCCATTGAACTCCTCCAGCCTCTGAAGAGAAGAAGATTCATGAGATGGGTCAAGGGCACTTTGAACCTATGTAACACCCACCAATGGTCCCCTTGTGACCAGCCGAGTCTTCATGCCTACTCGACCTAGATAAAGTTCGCGTTTGAGCTGGTTGAAGCAATAGCTTAGTTATCATGCATTGTACCCTTCGAGCATATACGTCACTGTAGCTTGCCCTCTGTGCGGGTGATCAGGGAAACCCTAATAACGTTCCAGATTAGATCGTTGCAAACTTGGTTAAGAACTTCTTCGCACCGCGCCCTGAGATACATGAAAATGATCAAGCATCAAGAAAGGTGTCAGATTCCTGAGGCCCATGGATCCGATGCTTCTGCGAACCAGGGCCCCATCACCCTGCGTAGGATTGAGTACTATGGCAGAGAAGCTTTATGAAGGTCAGCACTTCAGGTGTTTCGACAGCGAGAACTTTCTTGAGAACGGAACGCGACACAGACATGGTATGGTGAGAAATTAGACGGCTGTCAGGTGGTAAGAGGAATGCGAGGGCGGTGACAATAACAAACGTTGATGCGAGGCCTTTTAACATTAGTAGTGTGGTCACGTCAACACTATGAGTAAAGCGACAGTCAGCTGTGATATCTACATATACTATAGACATCTTCCGCTAAACGTGGCAGCTCCACCTGCCTTTTTCGTAGTTTTACTGCCCGCATTCCAAGCCTATATCAACAACGCATCTCCCTCTCCATGATCGAGATTCTTCATTAGACTTCAAAAACCTCTTGACATCCTCCTACAAGTTTTTTTCAATACTGCAACAGTTGTCGTTGTCTTCCTCAACATGGAAATTCTCAATATGGAAGTAGGTCTAGAACATTCTAGATTTCTCCAATGATGTCATCAGCTTCAGATATTCAAGTTCAAGTTCACCTTTTCCTAGCTTTTCCTTCAATGCTTCAGCTGTTACACCGGTTCACCCCACTATGATCTACTTATAATTACCCATGCCTTTAGTACGATCTGATGACAAACAATGTCTTATGC
>JAGGAR010000064.1:0-28875 GCA_017657315.1 Termitomyces sp. K1Ag | reverse complement strand
CCTTATGGAATTTTAACGAGTAGGACATCACAACCGGATTACCCAACCCTAACTTGGACAGAAGAGTAAAGATATCGCAGGTAAAGGTCGTGCAGGAAATCCAAATCTTTCAGTAATACCTATCACATGGGTCGCAAATGGTCACGAACTTTGCCTTATCAGAATCCTCTTTCAAGGGCTTTCAATTTCAAAGAGCTTCCGTCTAAGTTCGACAGCGTTATCATTGAGAGGGAGTGGCGTTCAGCGAGTTGGCACGTACCCATCGTCCGCGCTGTGTCATGAGGACGCAGAGCAATTGATTATTTCGTAGAGTCGGGAGGGATACGAATTTCAGCCCTTCAGTAGCCTCAGCATGGTCCTCGATCACAAGACAGATGACATCTTCGTCATAGATATCGATGTCGGCATAACGATGTCTAGCCCAGGTTATGGTATCTGCAAAGGGCAGGGGATATCCTCCAACCTGAGATAATGACCTTGAAGCGCATTAGCGCTGGATTCATGCATTGATAGACAACGGGTCATACAGTATTGGGGTGATCTCAAGACGAACTAAACAATCGGTAAGGTCCGTTATGAAAGGTATGACATTGACACCTGGTTCGAAGCCAAAGACCATAACAGCGAGGGTACGGTGACTGATAGGTTCAATAACCTCTATCATAGGAGTCCAATATGGTCAGAAACTCCGCCTTCTCAAAGTCTTCCCTGTTAGTGAAGGCTTCCCGCTTGAACAGGATAGTCTCGTCATCTTCGATAAATCGATCAAAACTGCCCCATGTTGCGTTTGGATCGTTCTCCCAGTGGTTGACGAAGAGGCATATCGTTTGATCCACTCTCCGAGTCGCTATACATCTGATCTTTCCCCCCAGTATTTTATTATTATGACGTTGAATGACATTGGGGATCAGCCTTTCGTCATATATATCGATGCCAGGGTAACGACGTATAGCCCAGGCCGTGGCATCTGGAAAGGACATGGCATATCCTCCGACTTTTAACATAGTGCTAACGTTGAGGAGACGGTACCACCTTGGAAGGCGTTAGTAATGGATTCATGCGTTGATGGATAGCGGGACATACGTAGATAGCAGTCGAGTGCGCAGATGTCTGGAGTAGTGTGAGCTCTGGTAGACTGGAAGTTGAAACGCGTGGGACGTTCTTGGTAGTATATATGAGACTAGGCAGTGGGTATCGGACTCAGAAACGCGTTCCTTTCAAAAACAATCACATGACCGCGAAGCTTTTTTTACCAGCGGCATTTTTGTATACTCGTAACTCCCGGATTTTGGCTGCAAATCGCCATTACTCTACCTTTGCTCGTCTGTTCGCTATGCCCACTTACCAGCAAGCCAAGGACCACTGCCCAGATATGAGATCTATATCAAATCCGGCTTACCATCTTAGCAAATGAATATCTCAATCAGGCGAGAAAATCTTGCTACGAGTTCCTTGTGTAATGTACGTTTGTATTTCATACCTGCTTTGTAGTCGCTCATCTCTTCCAACTCCAAACCGAACCTGACAATCCACCTCGTATCTGTTGGAGAGGGAGGTGATGTGTAAGGAAAATGAAAATGAGAGGCTGAGTCGAAGGCTTGCCGATTACTTGTAGTCACCACGCCGCCAAAATCCTTGACGCGCGTACGCCAAACGACCAAAGCACCCGTCGAGGCATACAAAGGAGTTCTTGCAAAAGTCGAGCTTACCTTACCGCTCATGCACCCATTGTCTACTCTTCTCTTCATCTCCCTTGCCATGTACTTCACCATTCGCACCATTCGCACCAATGATTAATCAAATAATTGAGTTGTTCGTAACCTCATTACAAATTGAAAACATTATGTGAGTATTATTGAATACATAATTGACAGTTGCTCGGACGAACTTTAGCGGTCTGATAACGTTCCAGGAGCATAACTATTTTGTCGTTCCCCATTCTCCTTGCAATATCAATAGGTGTCCTCCCATCGCCATTTTCCAGAGCCCGATCCCATCCCCGGTCTAACAAGACCTCTACCAATGATGCTGTGGGTTTCCACGAGCTTGCTGCATCATGAAGTGCTTCGAGTGGTCTTTCGGCACCTTGGTCGAGCAGATATGCCACAATATCAGAGTGGCCGTGCCAGAGTGCTGTATCAAGTGCTGTCCGCATGTATTGAGGCTTGGTTTCAATAGGAACCAATGTCGATTTTCTTTTTACCAGGGCAACAACAGTGTCCAAATTGCCGTGCTGAACTGCATAATGCAAAGCTGTCTCGCCCTTGCCATCCCTTTGGTCGACGTCCACTCCCTTTCCCAAGATATAGCGAATATTCTCCTTGTTCCCTTCAATTGCGAGAAGGTGAAGCAGAGGCAAACCATCAGACGATCTGACCTCTAGAATTCTAGGCTGCCCCCAGCGTAGAAGGTATTTACAGAAAATATGATCCCTCCGAGTAATTGCCCCAAGAAGGAGGGTTTTCATCTTACTCTGAACACGCTCATGCCAATCTTGCGTGCATTCAGTAGAACCATCTAATAATGTCCTGTGGGAAGTCTCGAAGACATTCTCCAAAAATCGGCCCCATGCGGATTCGAAAAGTTCGTTCTCCGTTGTCAATGTAGGTTGTGATTGTGGAAGGTCGGACAGGAAGAACCAGACTGCGGCGGGAATAAGGTTATGGTGCAATATTGATGCATTGTGAGTCCTATGGGAAAGGGCAAGCCATTGATCGACTAACCCAGAGACAGCCTCAAAGACAACTTGCATAACCGATCGATTGAATGAGTGGGTCAAAACCCAATCCAACGCATCACAGGTGAATTGACAGCTGTCCCAAAATACATTGGATCTCCAATCAAGAGCGGCATGGGAGAATACAGCATCGTACTCTGCATCTTTCAAAGATTCTTGGGGGGTGGATGGCCATAGAATGCCCAGGGCTTTGGTAGACTTCCATTGAAGTGCCTGCAACAAGAACCAGAGACTGCATTTGATAACGCGGAATACGAAGAGGACAAGTTTTGCCATAGCGAAGATAAATGGTATACGAAAAGGGCAGTCAATGAAAACAGCAGGAAGTATCGAACTTCCGAAGTAGAAAGAAAACGTGACAGCGGTGATAGAAACAATGCTCCAACATATAGGGTTGGACAATTGAGAAACATAGAGGGCTAGTCCAATGAGAAACAGAATGACCGAACCATGGAGTATCAGGGGAAGGCTCTCAATAACTTCCTTGAGTTTCCATTTGATGAGACCTCGAAAACGGAAATGGCGTATAAGAGCACGAGTTTTAGCATTACCGGTAATGGCTGAGGTGTAGGCCTATGTTCTCGTCAGTCGCCAGCCATGAGAACAAAGGGAGAAAGAATAACATACTTGGATCCATTGCTTTGCCAGCACAGTTAGAAGGGCAGTTGACAACGACAATGCTAGACTGGTGAAGAACAGTCCGTTCACCCATAGATCAATCAGAGTATACGTGAGGCTCCCAGGACTTAGGGCAGCGTGAGGGACAGAATTCATGGTTGTGTTATTTCCGGCAGCTCTCAACAGCTGGTTGTTTTCAAAAAGCAGAGAAACCATGATTTGCGCATTATCAGGTTGAAGGGATTGAGACGTTTGAATAACAAAGGTTGTGACGACAGCCGCAAATAAGGAGGCCTAGTTGGGAGTGTTGGGAGTTAAGAAGCGCTGAATCACAACTTGTGAAAGCTCACAAAGACTAAAAGACCATCGATAATGCTGCGAAACCCTTGTATCATATCCATATCATAGCTCTCTGCTTCGTCGATGTACACGTGCCATGCTCGCGCGTTCGCCTTGGCTTCTTCTCCTGGTTTGTCGGGGCTGTATTTTTGTGTGTAGTCATACGTACGGCCACCTGCTAAATGTCAGTTGTCAGTTCTAATAGAACTGGAGAAAGGGCATCAGCCCAGTATTAACCGAAGTTAGTAGGCCCAGATCCTGACAAGGGACTAGCACTGGGCTTGAGCATACTGTAAGGGCCAGGAAGCTGGACAGGAAGGAGGTAGGTAGCGATATGGGACGGATTATACCCTTTATTGAATCTTGACTGGCACTGCCCTTGATCACATCGCTTCTTCCACGCACGAGTGATGAGTCTTCCGATCTTTGTATAATCGCTGTGTTAATTTCTTCCCAAGTCAACACTGACAGGTCTACTGAATTTCCTTGAGATACAGCGCGACTTGCCTGCTGTGGCATGTTACAAGCGATCACAGATATACTGAGCATGATATACGTACCAGACACTCGTGGTATATAATAAGAAACCGTTGCCCTTCATAGCTCAGTAAACATTATGTATCCGTCAGGTGTCAAGGTACATCACAACATCATGATCTTGATTTTTTGTGCGTAGGAAACTGGCAGTGTACCACATATCCAGATTTGCCGTGGCAACGGAGAAGCCCCATCGTAGCGTACCACGGGCCGGGCGCGCGCGACAAATGGAGACGTACCGAAAGTTACAAGCGCCCGCGACAATTTGAGGCCTATTCTTGAAAGCTGACCGCGATTGAGAAAATTGGTTGCGTGCTCCCACGTACTGACTTGAAGCTGAGGCAGGCTATGATTAATCTCTCAAAGTTACGGTGAGTGAAGACTCGATGAGTCCCATCGACAGCCGCGGCACACGATGAATGAAAGCAGAGCGAAGGTCACAGCTGGCCATAGCAAATTCCAGTTGGGTTCCAAAGCACACCCTAACCCACCAGAAGATGCAGAAGGATACCACTCAGGAAAGCTGTGACACATCATCACTTGCTAGTACTGCTTCCGAGCAATTCGATATAACATGTTCCAAAATAGACTCGGCCATCGAGGACAAATTGAGCACGCGAGGAAACGAGGTTGAAAGTATCGAGTCCATCGGAATCTAATAGATTTGAATCCAATCCCTGATGACAATATTCAGGTCAGATCGATAATAGCAAGAGGGATATGGATACTGCTTCCAAAGACCCTCCAATCGATGGCTTGTCGTATCGTCTATTTTTCGGGTGACAGATGGTACCGTAGGGATCGCTCTCGCCATTCTCCAGGTGAGAAAAGGTCTCTCTGGTATTGTGATCGGGATCGTTCACCGAGTAATCGCGAAAACACAATGATGTATCTCGTTGGTCACCTGGCGACGGCAAAAATCTATCTTTCTAGGTGATGGGGTGGATCAGGTTGCCATAAATGTCGGGATATATGGCGACATAGTGCCAAATTTTCACGTCTTCAAAGAACATAACAATTCAGTCAGTATAAAGCAAGTGGCACGAGAGAAACAAAGCGCTTCTTATTCCAAGTTCACACCAGTATTGCAAGGAATCACCTGACTGGATTTCTTCCAACGATTCTCTCGATCTCCAGGTTTCAGAGTTTGGAATTTGATTTCATTTTGGAAATTAAACTAGAGCTACTTCGACAACAATCCAGAATTCAGGATGTATAATGAATCAATTAGGTATTAAATATAACTAGGGGGTAATCAAACTTTTTGAGAAGTCATCACTGGTGACTCGTCGACGAAACCAGAGCGTTCGCCCTGTCCAATCGCGTTGAGCTCCGATTCGCGCCTGTCAAGTGTGCGGAATGTGAAGAAGAAGATGGTGCCTGCTATCCAGGAAGCGATAGCGAATGATGCGAAGAGCCACACGAACTTGGTCTCAACGTTAACGGCAGTAAGCGCAAAGTTCAGCGCCGAAGACAATGCGGTCTGGAACTGCGAGAAAGCCATGACGACAGACTTCATACGCTTAGGTGCCTTGGTGAAGGCGTACTCGAGGGAGGTGATGGAAGCGAAGATCTCAGCCATGCCGACAAGGATGTAAGGTCCGGCGACGATCCACACGTTCAATGGTGTCGAGTAGTGTACGCCGTCGATCTCGCATGCAGCAGGCTGCTTGTCGTATTCGCCACCACGACAAGGGGTGAGCTTGTTCTGGTAGCTCTCGAGGACGGAGGCGTAGACCATGGCGAGACCGGCGACGAGGAAACCAGTGTAGATGCGCTTGATGGGGCTGAAGTTGATACCTCGCCTGCGCAGGAAGGGGTAGATGATGTAGTCGAAGATGGGGATCATTACAATGATGGAAATAGGGTTCAGGTTCCTGTGAAAGCGTTAGCTCGAGCTCGGCGACCTGATGACATCAGGTACTCACTGGATGAGATCGTTTGGTGTTCCGTTCAGCCTCATGCCAGCGGCAATGGTACCAAGGTTGCCGTCAATCTGGGAGTAGCCTGGGAACGATAGGTAAATGAAGGGATAGAGGAGTAAGAGTACCACTACTCACACAACCAGAAGATGGGGAAGAACAGGAAGACCTTGCAAGCACTAATAGTCCGGTCGACTTCACCAACGAATTCGTCATCCCAAGTGATCTTAGAGGGGACCTCGCCTTCAGCATAATGGCTGGGCTTAGCGACATCCCAGAAGTCATTAGATTTGCAACGGCGGTAGGTGGTAACGGGATTCCATGACCACCGAGGAGCCAGGGCGCAGTTAATGCAACGAACCGTCTAAATGACAATTTGAATGCGATTGACACGGAGATCAAAAGTAACCGACCTCAATGAGAACGGAACCACGTGGAGGAGTGACGACATAGTGTTTTTTACCAAAGAGGAGAACGAATGGTACGATCGCGAAGATACAAGTGGGGACGAGGAAGGCCGCCCAATAACCGTTGTCACGGGCAAGGAAAGAGGCCGAGATGGCGCCACAAGATCCAAAGTTGACGGCGGCATAGAACCCTACCACGGTGTCGTAAGATACGATATGGACGATAGGAAATGTTGGTTGACGTACAAAGGTACATGCTCTGAATCGTGACGGCAGGTGACTTGATGACGACCTCTCCAGAGGGAAGAGTCTCCTTCCGGAGCCTGCCAGTATATTGTTCAGCGATCATAGGGGAAACATTGGCCTTGATGGATCTGGCGGGTAATTAAGATACGAAAACAAAAACCAGTAATCAGGATAGACTTACCCTGCACCGAGACCCATGACAACAATAGAGAGAGCAAGAAGACCAAGGGCTGCACCTTCATGCTCCAAAGACGTTGGGGTTGCAGATGCGGTAAGGATGATATGGCCAACAAGGCAGACGATGGAGAAGATCATGATGGTCTTGTATCGGCCCCATAGGGTATCAGCGAGGATGCCACCAATGAAAGGAGTGCAGTAAACCCAGAAACTGTTGAACTGTATGTTGCCGTTGAGAAAAAGAATAGGAATACAATCGAGTAACATACTGTACGCAGAGCGAATGACTTCTGTTGACCCTGGCCCAGAGCACCGGCAACGACGTCGCCGCCTCTGAGAGCCTTGGGAACAGCGCCGTTTCTCGAACCAGGGGGAAGCTTGAACTGGATGTAGTTGTTGTAGATGTTTGTTGTTCCGTAGTAACTCCATCTGCGAGGGTCGGTGAGCAGTTGAGACAATAAAGGGAGATGAACATACCTCTCAGCGAACTCGCAAATGACGACAAGCCAAGACGTATATGGTAGGCGGTCGGCAACGTGCCTCAGAGTAGCGAGCTCGTACTCAGTAACGTCCTCAGAGCCTTCGACGATGCTAGAACCATCAGGTGCGCCATGATAGTGCTTCTCGTCGTGGGATGCCACGCGAGGGAGGTACTTCTCGCTCTTCTCGACCATAGCTGGAGGTGGGGTGGGGGTGGAAGTTCCGGAGGAAAACTGGGGTAGGCTAAACCAAAAAGTGATTTCTTATAAGCAACGCTTATCTGGATAGAGAGATCTCCTTCGGCCGTCGCATAAGTAAGTAACGGATGCACATGGAAATTTTTCTTGGCACCGAGGATATAGCCGAAAGGACAATTCGGGAGTTACGCCCCCCGGCAGACATTCAGTCATGATCGAAGCCTTTAAACAAAATCAGTGGGCGCGCAGAGTGAGCGGATCTTGCCCTTTGTATTGATATCATGATAAGAAATGCATTCTGATTGCTCTCAGTCTTCGATGCATGCCAAGTTGCGTACTACGCCACTGGCCCAAATCTGGATGGCGTGCGCACAGCGGAAAAAAAAATGCAGCCAGAGAGCTATTTGTAGCAAGTCCGAAATGCGCGCATGTGCTTTCCATAGGAAAAGTGTGGATGGTACCAGATGGTGCCGTATGGCGCCGCATGGCGCCTTATGGTTATGGCGGTTAGCGGATAAATTTTTTCGGTGATCGGTGTTGTGCTTTGATGACGATCACCTTCTAAACCAATCACGCTCAAATAGATCCTCGCACATCAGCCGACTCATCCGGGTGCTGTATTCTACTTTCAGTATAGTTTGTCTTTGAAAGGTACAGAGTATAATGGACCCAAACACGCGCGTACCACTGAAACCAATAAGTTCAGCCTACACAGTTGTCAATTTTGTTCGATCGGAAGAACTCACGACTCACCTAAGGTAAAGCCAAGCTCTGGAGACACAAATCGAGTTCCAAAGGAAGAAAACGCACCGGGAAGTGGAAACATAGGTGACATGTCTCCCCTACCTACACAAAGGTCGCACTTCGGTTATAGTATACAGGTCTCGCGACCGCTGAATACATGAATAAGCCCACTACGAAGTACGAGAGGATAGAACTTCCTGAACTGGCGAGCGCTATAAACTAGAGGAAGTAAGCCTCGACTTCAATGAAAAACAATACGGGCGTACCGATCCAACACCCAAGAAGATTCCTGTCCAGATGGTTCCACAATAGCTTCACAAAGTGTCGTAACGAAAGACACAATTGAAAAACTCAACAACGTACCAATCATCATCAAATGCCGACTTTGCATCTTCCGTCTCGTTGCCCTCTGCAGCATCCGAAGTAATCCTCACCCAGAACTTCCGCGTTTTGCTCTCCTCATCCGTTGCGTTAGGCGCCGGCAGATGCTTTTCATGGTCGTAGGCCGCTAGGTCGATTCTTTGGTCAAGGTAGGCCGGCCATCCACTGGTCTTCAAGAGATCAAGGAAACCAAAAAGCCGTCGTCAGCAGTCGTTAGCCAAGTATGTATGTACCGGGTCATATTCACTTCAAAGCATGGAGCAGCATGGGCGCTGAAGACCGCGACTGGCCACAAAAAGTTAAGAAATGAAACCTGCACGTGAGGCGATCGGAATATGCGTAAGTGTCTTCAAATCGCTCAAATCGGGTCCTTTTGCGAGTACAATTCAAAGTTGGGTAGTATATAGGATAGCGTAGAAGAAAACAAGTAGTTCATGGGTTGAGTGTGTAAGGATGGTGTATTGATCGACGGTATTCAAACACGATGATGACGTGTACATACTTGAAGCGAGTCAATGAGCTTGCGCACACAAAACGTCACGCTTAATCGAGACCCGTCCAAGGACCTCCAAAGACCCTAGTCGACGTCTGTCGACGTACATAGCCACATATGTAGAGCCACATACGAGAAGGTTCGTGCCTGAAGCCACGCGAGAAGACCGAAGAGGACCGAAATATCTCAGGTCTATAAATAAAACCTCGTCGCCATGTGCTCTCATGTACAATGCACATGTGTACTTACCCCGCATCTCCATAGATCGATGGGTAAAAATTCAAAATCCGGCTACCGGTCATTTGGATGCCTCTCTACTTATGCTTCCCTGCTTGTCTTCGGCCGAACCTCGATCACGCCACACGAGTGATTTGGATTTTTCGAGAAATATGAAGTGAATGGATTAAGTAAGTACGGCCCACGATGGTCTCCCTCACCTTACGAGCCAAGCGTACAGCAGACGGCAGAACTTACCCAGGGATCAAAGTAATACGGTTTGATAGCATTAGTGGGATTAGGTAACGTTGGACCTATGTGGCTAGGCCTATTTGAATTCATAATATCCTTCATACCAATATATACGCCTTCTTTATTATGCGATCTTTTATTCCGCGTTTCCACGCGGAAAATACCCTCTTGTAACAGAAACTACCATTCTTCTAATATATATCTCGCGACTCACCTTCTTTAATCACTAATATTTGAGTGGCCACAAGGTCAAGTAGATTGGTAGATTTCGTCTAATTGTTACTTCCCAGATTGTCGAACTGGTAGTAGAAATACAGTACTAATGTGCTATTGATACAAAAAGTTGAAGGAAAATTTGACATTCCTAGCATTGGCAGAGATCGACTTGATCTCAGCGAAGATCAACTGCGACGTCTGCCTGCCATATACCGTCCCACACGTTAACCAATGCCACCAGCACGAGGTGCTCAAAACGGATACCAGAAGAGGTCAGGTTCCATTCAGAGGAGCGAGAGGGTTCGTTGCGGGTTTTCTAAACATCAAAATGTAAGTGAATGTCGGAAAGAGAGAAGGAGAGAGCTGCAAACCTCCACGAAACGCGCGAAAATTTGGGCAACAGATTTTCCGAGCTGAGCGCGAGTGATAGGGCGTCCACTAGGATTGATTGCCAGTTGTTGAGACCATTCGACATGCTCGTATCCCGGCCACTATACAGTTTCGTCATTACTAGGTAATAATTGGAAATTGGAGTACTTACAATAATGCGGAACGTAATACGTTCGCGTCCAGCATGAGCAAGGACTAGATCTCCTGCGCCTTGGATCATAGAGGCTACAGCGGCGTCACTGCGAGCTGAAAGCTCGCGCATTTGCACACCCTGGCCGTTATAGCCAATATGGTCGAATTGAATTGGGGCGTGCCGACGAACACTCTGTCCCATTGTTAGATCCCATTTCGAAGTGGGAGTGTAAGTCTGCTGGGGGAGGCGACAGCGGGTAGGAGAAAGGAACGTAGTGATGCCCGCGGCACCTTCCAGGGTGGTGTACTGTGATATCTGGGAGGAGCGAATTGGAGGGTGGAGAGGATTGGCATAGGACATCGCGATTAAAGTGTTGTGAAGGAGGTTTGGTGTGGATTTCTTGAGATGTGTACTCTGTTGTTGAGACTGCCATCTTACCTTGAGTTTTTAAACGCTTCGAAGAAAAGCCAAAGAGGAGGATCGCCAAAGAGGATTGCGAGCAAAGAGCAAAGCGCCTGAAGGTCCAAGCGCACCGAGAGTACCAAGCAGCATCCAGTTCACTGATCTTTGATACTCACAAGGACGCCTCGTACCATTCAAAGCGAGGAATGTCACATTTTACCATGTGTATGTATTTGCTGGCAGTAGCGTCGAGGTAGTTGCCGATGAAGTGCTCGCGATTGAACATTGAACATTGAACACCACAGTAAAGCAAAACACATCTCCCTCAATATTTACTTAAGCTCGAGGGAACAGGAACAGGTGGTGTCCTCAAACGCGGAAGAGGTGGTTCACCACGGGAGATTGAAGTTGGAGGATGTGGCGAGAGGCATGTGTTGGTCCTTGTTTGCTGTGAGTCTCCTGGATCAGAACAGACGCGTTCCCCGCAAGTTCCCGGTCAAAGTCAGATACCTTGGCTAGAATACCCGCAGCTTCACGTAAGCTTGCGAATGGTCTCTCTCTCAGCCCTATGACTCAATCTCGAATGAGTGTTTCATGCGCCCCCGAATTCTTACATAATGTGACATACAATCACTTTTCAGAACTAGATCTGAACTTGACTCGTACCAAAAGCAGCTCTGTTTTTGATGCTATCAACATAAGTATTAGGTAGTGAAGGCTACGAGAATACTGGTATCGGCAGCATCGCCAATACCTTCTTTACCACTAGAGTTTGAACTTTCAATCAATAAATTAGTCACGAGCGATAACATGTGAGCTTGTACAAGTTAGTAGTTAATTAGGATAGGATAAAGGAGATAATGTGAGTAAGATCATAAGTAGGCTGATAAACCAAATAGTGGTAGAAATAGTTCGAGCGTGTCGAAATTGAACCAGCTATCATCCTGTTAATTAATGTCATTTGAGTCCAAGGATTTGTCGCAGTGGAAACTGTAACATTACTCACCTCCGCCGCACCCACCACCACCGCATCCGCCGCCCCCGCCGCCCCCACCTCCTCCGCCACATCCACCTCCGCCACATGCACCTGCCAAGAGATATGATTAAAAACAACTCTGTGAAGCCGTCGAGAGAAGTGTTATACCAGATGCACATCCTCCTCCACCAGTACAAGCCCCTCCGCCCTGTAATAAACAATGTAATGAGTGAGCCGCGACGATGGCTTGAAGAGTAAGCGGGAGACTCACAACAGCACACCCACCAACTCCACTCCCATTGGCACTGTATACCACATTTCCTGCAAACGCCGCACATCCCCAGGGGTATCCATAATACAGAGGTATAGGTACCAAAAATGCCGCCTCATGTTGATCGAGCCGCCGACGTTGTTCTGGGGTCAACGGAGGTAACTTTCCCTTCGACCTTTCCTTTTCATCACGCTCTTGACGTTTCTTGAACTTATTGCGCCGGCGCTGTTGGAGAATCTGGCCGGCATGTTTACGGTGCCAAACAAGGACGGCGTTATGGTCACTGGGATGGGTTGCAGCGAGGAGGTCTTCACGGGGTGGAGGCACAAGGTAGGATTTTTGCACACCGTAGTTGTTGACGAGTCGTGAAATTCGCTGCCCAATGGTGTCTCCGGGCAGAGGACAGCCACAATGGGTATAGGGCATGTCGTACCGATTCTGCATAGAAGATATCAAAAACTGCTTTCAAGGTGAGAAGGAGTCTACCTTCCAAGCCCTACATGTCAGGTCAAAAGCGGATGCCAGCGTATTTTCTTCCACCTTAGCGTCACTATTGGTCGAGATAACAACAAATCGGTAGAAACAAAAACGTAAAGGGCTCACTGGTCGATATACCGTCCAACATACCGGATACAATCACTGTGGTAAGTTTCGCCGAGTAGTTGATGAGTATGCCATGCGAGATCAATGTCGAGCGTAGGTACATAGAAGGATGCAGGCGACGCAGACATGAGATCCAGGAAACTAGATATAAAACGCTGTTAAGTCTAACTTCGGCTGAAGTGGAATGAAAACTCACGCGTGATATCGTGCAATGGCATGCTGCAGAGCGACCTCATCTTCCTTCGTATCAAAGAAATGAGGCTGCGTCCATTGCAAATCATGCATCTTCGACACGAAAGAGCCTTGTCGAATGACCTTCGGAACATGGTCAATCTGTCGTATTAAAAGAGAGGACACAGGACATACAGCCCCGACTAAATCAACGGAGAACACGTGGCCGTCTTCGTACGCGGACATTATTCTCCTAATCCTAAGCAGACAAAGATTGTCAGTACCCGACAATAAGAGATCACAAAGACCGTCCGTCCATACAGTGTGCCTCCTCCAGACCTCATCCTGCCGGCCATGGTCGCCCGCAATAGATCCAAAGTATACCTATTGTATTTCAAGATAGAAACAACCCAATCCTCCTTGTCATTACTGGAAGGCATCTTCAAAGTCGCAGCCCTGAGAACTGTATCCTTCACCAGCTTACCGCGGGAGGTGTCTGTAGCGTTCTGAGATGTGCGAAGTGTTCCTCTGTGCTGATACATTAGACATAAGAAGAAGACCCGACCCCCAAACCTACGCAAGACACGCTGAGTACTCGCCTACTTCTTCTGCTGATCGCGCTAGGTCTTCCGCGAGCTTTCGGGCCGCCAACACGGATCGCGTGATTGGGGGTATGTCAGTACAGGTAACTGCTGGGCATCTAAGCTGGAAATTCTGTTGAAAGAACCCTGTTCCTTCCGCATTCATGTAGGCTAGAAAGCAGTCAGATCACCGACAAAGTTAAGAGTACATAGCTCATACGCACGAGTAGAGATGGAACGTCGGCATTGTGGACAGCGGATATTGCATACTTGGTGGGTCTCAGCGTCTCGAAGAGGATCAAAAGGTCTTCGCGTGCGTTTGACCCAAAAGTCAACTCGAGCCTTTGATGGCTCAGACGTCAAGAATTCTTCCAGCTCAGACGACTGACCATGTAGTGACCATACAAGTTAGAAATTTACGAATCACGATTACGAACACTGACATACGAATGAATTTGAGAAGGTTTGTGTGAGATGTTTTAGTCCTTGTAAACCATTCACGCGACTGCAGTCCTCTGCGTACCATCTGATACCTTTCAGTACAACATCGTTGTTATCATATTGAAAGCGCACCCGGGATTCAACATATACGCATGCCATACCTAGATAGATCCTCATGAGACCGAATGAATGCAAAAGCAGATCCTTATACTAACCATAAGAACATCGAGAGGAGGCAAGATATCCACCGCACATTGAGATGCATGAGAAGTCAACGTCTTGCACCAAAGCGAAAAACTGTCGAACTTATGAAGCACGCGATCTCCAAATTTTTACTATCGAGTTCTCTCACCGTTCCACAGCCAAAGCAACGAACCAAGCCCATCGCCTCTCCTTATCCTCTGGTAGAAAGGGTATATCGACTTTCTTCTGGGCATGAAGCACGTCGATCCGCGCTTTGAGGTTCGCGAAGGCGTAGAGGAGCGCAAGGTGATTCTTGAGTTGTTGGCTAGAAACCAGTGCCTTGGTTCGACCTGCGCCAATGACAAAGGTCTCAGGAAATGTGTAGCTCGGAGGCGGGGCTTCCTCATCAAGATAGTTTGGAGATGTACTAGTACTCGAAGTCGCATTGTTGCCGTCGAGCGCGCTGTAGGCCGGAGGGCCCTCCATATCAACCAAGTGTCGAGTTAAGTCGGTCAGACAGTCTGATTCTCTACTGAATAAGTGACTGTTTTGTGATGATAGCACCAATTAAGGAACAGTGTCAAACAATGTCCCAAAAACATGTTCCTGAGCCCCTATCTGCCGTTACCCCGCATGGCAGAAGGAAAAAGGTCCTCGGAAAAATGACTCGTCACTCGAGCTGACTCGAGGAGAATAATACTAGTCCGGGACTGATGCCGCATCAAAATACTAATCAGGTCTGATACACCTTGAAGCTTGATCACTAATCAATTCTACCGATTCTTTTTGAAACTAAGCCAAAGGCAGTCTGCAAGCTCGCTTCGTCGATTTTCAACATTTGATGTTGGACTCAGTGTGTGCCGACATATCAATTTCAGTGGAGGGTCAGTGGTCATATGTCCGAATACAGAACTGATGACAATGTGCCAGTGGTGTTACCCTCATGACGCTGATAGATCTCTGCGTAAAAGTCGATTAGCATCGCGATCTGGCTGGAACTTACTATCATGATTCTTTCTCCAAATTCTTTTTCTCCGACTAATCGCCGAATCATCTGGATTATGGGAGATATGCCTCCATGTGCATATCTTGACAAGCCACGTCAGGAGTTTGAATGGAAGAAACTATGGAGCACGGATCTTGTATGTACCAAGCGTGTGCTAAAATTGAACACAGCGTGAGTATCGCAAGCCATTTAAGTATGAGGTCGGATAGGTGAGTTCTAGTTCTTATCGATATCATGATCAGGATGTTGATGAAAGCAACGTTGCTTAGTGCAATCATTCAACTACGTCAGGCGTTAGAGAGACGGCAGTAACCTGCCCGTTGTATGTTGGGGTTTGATGGTCTCTCTTAGACGGAGACCTCAGTCATACCTCCGTTCCAGAATGCATTTTGCGTCACAATTTCAAAGTGACCCTATAGCATTCATTCCTCACATGATTCTCTTTGTGACTCTCACTGAGCATCTGTAGCATCGAGTTCGGCCAAAATGTCCCAACGGTGACCGACGTACGTTATCCTATTCCCAATTTATTCAGTGCCTGCGCACAATGATGGACATCTCGCAATGATGGTGATTCTACAAACTTCCTACAAGCAGATGTTACCTTGCACATATGTAACTTTTTCGGTGACGCTTAAGGAGATGTGCGGCCACTACAATAACGTTTCAGTTCTGTCTTCTACTCTGGACTCACTTTCTCCATGAGAGAGGGGCTTACTTGTTCACAAAATGACAACAATCATCGTTCGTGACCGTTATATTTTTTGGATTCCCCATGAAGGTGATCTGTATAAAAGGCGTACGAATGCTGGGGGATTTCCTCAGAGTGGTCTCACTCCTACTAGTACTTCCAAGCCAGAAGATGTTCTCCACTAAATTCGCCGCTTTCACTGCTTTACTCTCCGGCGTCGCGGCCATGGCACTCATTGCGCCTCGTCAAAATGTGAGCTTTTATCACTGACGTCATATCGAGCTCGTACCGACAGATAATACGCAGCCCGACGGCGACTTATACTTCTGCACTGGCCCCCTGTTCTCGGGCAATTGCACCGACATCGCATACACCAGTGGCACCTGCTACAACTTCCCCGATGGGTACATTGACATCATCACTAGCATCACAACCCGGGACAGGACCAACAACGCTGACACCTGCTGCTACGTCTACCAGTGAGTAGATATATCGACACGGCTTAGAAAATCACCCAACATGAGGCCCAGGTGGTATGACTGCACTGGGAATAAGTTGGCTTTCAAGAACGATGGCCCCAATGACCTTGGTCCTGGTTGGGACGATACTTTCGTCTCTGTCCAATGCAACGTCCAGTCTACCTGCCCTTGGTTAGTCCTCATTCCTCTGATTGATAATTTATGATGTAGAACTTTGACAATCGTCACCCAGATTTACTATCTGTTCGACCGAAGACACCTGTTTGGATCTTATATAATCTTTAGTTGATCCACCTGTCTTGTGCACTGTGTTCTGTCGAGGACGAGCAGGTTGTCGGAGTTCTGATGCAATCTTTATCATATCTTGTCTTCATCTTATCTCTGACCAACGAAGGACGGCTTGAATGAGTGGCTGTTGCCAAACAACGAATTCTCGTGCCACGTCTCACTGTCATTCTGACTACCAAACATAGTGTGTATTTTGCCATGAGGGCACGCACCAATGATAGGTGTCGCCTCGGCAATGTGCACTGACGAACGTGCATCATGTTCTCCTCGTGCATATCGACGGTCGACTATTTGTATACGAGCGTCTCACTGCTCTACCTGATTCCATTCATCAGAGACTGTAGCCGCTTGAAGCAGCTGTAATGAATGTGTCGGCTAGGAAGCTTCTGGACCCCTCTGATGTTGACTACCCCAATTGCAATGAAAGTTTGACGCCGGCCTCCCTTTAGCTTCAGAGGCACGGTGCCAGATATCCTACCGCTAACGCCGGAAAGAAGATTATGGCGGCTGTGGCTAAACTAGCCACGGTTCAAAGTTACACTGATCCGAGCCTCGATTTCCTTAAAAATTACACCTACCCCTTGAGCTCCGATCTTTTGGTTCCTTTCGGTGTAGCCCAGTACGTTATGGACTCGATTCCTTTTACCGCGCTCTGAGCCAGATTTCAGGTCCCTGGTCGCTGGACAGGAGCATTTCGAACGTTACAAGTTTCTTGTCAGTGATAACCAGCTCCCCTTTGTGAGAGCCTCTGGCTCGGACCGTGTCATTCACTCAGCTACCAATTGGACAGCAGGTGCGTTGCGACTTTCCACATCGTTCTCGCCTTTCGAACTATGTCGCAGGTTTCTCACACGCTAGTCATCATGTCTACAACCCTTCTCTTTCTGTCATCCTTTCTGAATCTGACTCTGTACGTGATCGCAAGTATTGATAGATACAGACCGTGACTTAATATTATAAAGGCGAATAACACCCTTGACGATAACATGTGCCCCGATGCTGGTAACTCGGATGCTCAGACGGATGCTTGGCTAGCAACATATGCTCCTCCCATCGCAGCACGTTTGAACGAGCAGGCACCCGGGGCAAACATCACCACATCGGACGTGTACAGTCTCATGACCATGTGCGCTTTCGAAAGTGTGTTTATCAACCACGAGAGCGCCTTCTGCGACTTGTTTTCTCAGGCTGAGTTTGAGGAGCTCGAGTACTATGGTGATCTCGACAAGTATTACAATACAGGGTATCTTACTTTCTCTACTCCTTCGTTGATTTTTCTAATCTCTTTGCAGTTACGGCCAGGAGCTCGGTCCCGTCCAGGGTGTTGGTTACATCAATGAGCTGATCGCACGTCTCACCGGCGAGCCAGTCAGCGACAACACCCAGACTAACCACACCCTCGACGCCTCGCCCGAGACATTCCCACTAGATCGCACCATCTATGCCGATTTCTCCCACGACAATCAGATGATTGCCATTTATGCGGCGATGGGTCTCTTCCGGCAGGCCATTGCACCGAACCCGACCTCGCCTGATCTCAAACGTAACTGGATCACCTCCCATCTTGTGCCGTTCTCCGCCCGGATGATTACGGAGAAGTTGATCTGCACCTCAGCCAAGAACCAGGAGGCTGAGTACGTTAGAATCTTCGTCAATGATGCTCTTCAGCCTCTCGAGTTTTGCGGTGGTGATCAGAACGGCTTGTGTACTGTCGATGCGTTTGTCATGAGCCAGTCGTACGCTCGCAACAACGGAAATGGCGACTTTGAGAAATGCTTCGCTTGAATGGGCATGGGTGGGATATATCTATGTGGAAGGTATACTGACAAGAACATTGCTAGACACTATTTGCCCAATGCTATGATTTATGTGATGATCAATACGACTAGTCCTATATGAGACTACAGGTACCGAGAAAGCCACGAACTAAGGCAAGTGTAAAGACTAGGCTTGTACGTATGTTTCCCGTGGACTGGACTCTATATTCGCACAGTCAGACCTTGACACCGTTGATCGCGGGTTTGCCATCTGTAGGACGACTTGCCTTGGCCTAAGTCAGCGTACATCCGTGGGTATACGTTTTCCTAATGCCAGAGGACACATGAACATGTACTAAAAATATCATTTCACACTTCGTTCTGGAAGACTTGTAGTATCCTCCACGTTCCACATCATACGACTCTGGCACCACCCCCTTCCTTACCTGTACAAATTTTCCTACGCAATCTTCATAATAGGTCGATGTCCCTGCACTCTGGTACACTCCCGCTTACATTGAGCCTGTCGCTTTGCTTTTCATTCTCAGAGCGCTCAGTAAAGCCATCATACATCTTCACGATTGAGCGATGTCTAGGCCCTCTGATGGACAAGATATAGAGAAGGGGAATACCGAAATTGTTGGAAACACCGACTACAGGAAAGCAAGCGTCGATCATGTTAGGAGACCATCCAGGATCGCCAACCCCGTCCCAGCGTACGTTGTCCCCTAGGTTCTATTGATATGATCGCTCACCGAGCTTGCGATATCCAGAGGCGTATTCGCATTCGCGGCTACGACGTGGCTGTTGTCAATGTACAACGTCAACACACGCGGGATCCATACGCCCAATGTAGTTGTGGGAATGGCCCTCTTTGGCGGGGGACTCACACAGTTCATGGCCGGCATGTGGGAGTTCCCTCGAGGAAACGTTTTCCCTGCTACCGGTGAGTCCTAGTCATACGCATAATCGAGCACTCACTCAGTCTCGGATGACAGCTTTGACGTTATACGGCGCGTTCTGGATGTCGTACGCGACGATTTTCATTCCTAGTTCTGGAGTCATGGCGGCCTACGCTACCGACACCGAGTTCAACAACGCCTTTGGCATGTACCTGATCGTATGGCTCATGATCACGTTGTTACTCATGTGTGTTGTTGCCTCTGGGATGAGTTGAAGCTCGTACTGACGTTGCCTGTAGACCGCCAATGTTACGCCGTAATCTGTCCTTTACAATCCTCATATCGACTCTGGCTGTAACACTGATCATGCTTTCGGGTGCAGAATTTACGGGTTCGGCAAAGTAAGTCTTTGTGCTTTCAGTATTTTCTGTCGTTACTCATTAGATTCCAGGCTCACGAAAGCCGGAGGAGTTTTTGGTATCATGACAGGCCTTATTGCGTTCTATATCGCGGAGAGCGAGTTGATGGCAGCAGAGGAGACAGCCATTATCAGGCTCCCCCTTGGTGCGTGGGCATAATAAAGTGAAGTCAGAGATGGATTTGTATCATAAAGAACATGAATCATCATTCCGTTGTCCTAGTCAAATTGCCGAAAGCCAGGCTATCGTAATATCATGAAATCATGAACTTTGTTGAGCTTTCAGCTGGTATTGTGCGAGAGTCCCCATCATCTGAAGGTATGTTGTCGGAGAAGAGCTTGCCCCTTTCCCTTGTGCCCCGACAAAGTTCTTCAGTTTCCCTGATTTGACCCCATCCTTGTAGTACTCCAGGTACCGAGATGCAGTCTTCTCTCCCAATCCCGTTATTCTCATTAGTTCATTGAGAAGAAGCTTGCTTTCCAAATCGTGCCCGACACAAGTTGTATCTAGGCAGGACTGAAGCACCCCAAGGAATGTCTGAGGACGACCCTTAGAGGTGAGGAGTTCGGGGCAGCTGAAGTAGCGATATGGTCTGGATAGAAAGATGACTCGTGGATGAGAGGGTGACGCTGTGGTCCCTGGATGAGAAAGGTCCAGCCCAATTCGCGGCGAACGATAAACTATCGGTTTCGGCTGCGAAGACGATGCCTTGGCCCGTAGGAAAAGCGAAGTCGGGCGAGAAGCAAATGCCGAAGTGTCCCCTGACCACTTCTTCTCGACGAGTTCGAGAATGTCCGCTGCCTTGCTGAGACGCAGGATCTCGTCCACAAGAAGAGAGGGCCCCGACACGACCTTGTTGTCTGGAATACGGCGAAGACTTCGAAGGAGTGCCCCACCCCGAGTCGACCGTTGGTTCGGTGTGGTAGTTTCCGCCTTCACTTGATCAAAGTATGGGCTGGGCGTTATCGGAGGCGGGTCACCAATTGTCATATCCAGTCCTTTGCGAGATCCTCCTCGATATGCGGTCAGACTAGTCAGACTTCGAGTGGAGTCGACGGACGGCCGGGGTGCGCGATGAAAATACCTGTCGTCACCAAGTTTTAGCGCTTCAGATTCAAGAATTCCTCAAGGATTTACGCACCACTTTCCACAAACCCTTTGCTCTTCACTACCGTGTGTAAACGGGTCCTCGTGGCATCCATCCTTTCGCAGGTAGAATTCGAGCTCCAAGATCTCAAATGCCGTCTCCTCGTCGCCAGATTTTACAACCAGCTGGAAGTCGTGTATCAAGGAGCGTCCTAAGCAGTCAAAACGTTCGCTGATTGTAGAAGTGATGTTCAGGGTAGAAAAGTCGAGGTTTTGAAGCAACGTAGTAGTAAGTTTTATTTCCTGCTCCCTAATGTCTAACTGCTGCTTTTTCCGTAGTGCAGAGGTAGGTTCATCTTCAATCTTCCTTTTGACTATCGATGTTGAGGCCATGAGTCATCAGCAAATCTACAATTTGTCGGACTCGGATGCATGAGGTTCGGAATGAAGATGTCATCGGAAGAACCACAAGCCTTCAAGTTGACTGTCATCTGTTATAAGGTCTGCTACCGGAGACTAAGCCTTCAAGCTTCAAGCTTCAAGCTTCAGGGTCGCATTGGTGATGACTAGTGACCTCTACACATTAACCTACAATGGTTTATGTAAAAAGTAGTCGAAGTAATGGTGAATAGATAAAGACAAGATTTGTGAAATCCACAACAAGAATGAAGAAAGTATGATATCGTGGACTCGTCCAAGTACCAGCTATTGAAAAGGTACCCATTGAGCTCGCTCCGGGGGATTTCCATCGGAAGGTAAGGTGATTCAAACGACTCAGAACATTCGCTCAGGAATCCTCAAACTCGAGGCAAATGTTTTCCTGATCGAGAGCTGGGTTGGAAAAAATGAGGGTCGCACACTATTCCATCCCAGTTACCGTGAAGGACAATCCTATTGAGGGAGGGAAAACTGGATCGCTTAAAGACTGCGAAATGGTGCCAGTGGGTTCTTTTTGGAATTGAGGCGTAGGCAATTCAGCATCGGGAAAAAGACCGTTGGTGGAGGAGGGAGAGTAAATTCTATGTAATAGCTCAGCTCCTGGAGAACGTCGCGGGCGGCAATCAGTATGGCGACGAAGATATCCTCTTCCAGTAGAAAAGTATCGTCAAGAAGTTCAATCACTCTGATGGAGGGATTCTTCAGTAAGGTCTGCCATAACAAATCTCGATACACGATTGTCGAATCCACAATCATATGGCGGAGGTTTGGAATATTCCAGCGAAGCAGTTCACAACCTAAATCGATAGATATAGATTCCAGCCGGAGTGTTGTAAGAGATGGAAGAGTTATGCAAACTGGTTGATTGTAGTGTTCCTTCGTATATCGTTTGCCTAGAGACAGATACTGCAGGTTGGGCGCCTGTCTCAGGACCTGATGCAAAAAGTCCAAACCGCGAGATCCATCGTCATTTTCAGTGTCAAACTGATGAGTCCCATCTCGATACTGGGCATACCACCAGTCCAGACGCTTGATCCTCGTAAGATCAGCGCCGTCCAGCGAATGTGGAAGGAGATCGTCGTCGTACTTGACAAGGATCTCGACATTGGGACAGAGATGGAGGATATCGAGAGGGGTGACTGGTTTTGAAGGATCTTCTTGTTCAATAACGGATAACTCGAGACGTCTGACCCATCGGCCGTACGCATGTTGTTGTCCATTCTGAGCAGATGTACAAAGGCTCTGAACCAAGGAATTCATTCCATGATTCAGCTTGATACTCTCGTAAAAGTACTCCAGAGCAAGTTGCCTCCATTCCCTACAAACGAGGACGAGTGCAGATGCAGTCTCGTCAGCCTTCCTAAGATAATATCTTTCCTCCTCTCCTGGAGGGTCGTGAAACGGGTGATAATCAGTTTCAAACAGTTTTGGGGTTGCTGGAGTCGATGTTGCAAGGCGGAACACTATGGTCAAGAGCTCTGGGGGAAGAATCAGCCCGTTTGAAGGCGACATACTTACTGGTGATGGATTCGGTTAAGTAGTTATGATGGACTACACCGTTCGAACTTTCATGTTCCCACAGCCACTGGCGCACCACGATGAACTGCCCAGTGCCCACTTCTATGGCTCATATAAAGCAGCGCTATTTCGCTATGTACTTATTCCCGTGAATTTCTTCACCCTTGCACGCGCAGGCCTCACGATCCTCCTTGAAACCGACACGACCGAAAAAGCTTCTAGTTTTCCATAAGCATGGTCGCGCGCCCACTTACCTGTCATCTTCCAACTGACATCGAGCGAACCACGCTGGCACCCCAAAAGTTCGTCAATGACCTCGTACGAGAGGATGATGGTGTTCCGTCCGTTATGGCGTGAGTGTCTTTTGCCTTTCTCCCAACGATGATATAGAAGCTTCGTCGACATCGGTAGCGTTCGCCAGCCTGTTGCAGATGTCGAGAAATTCCACGATAGGACAGGATCTGAAACTTGAGGCGCTGATACTCTGTAAAAGGCTGGAGGAGGGCCCCTGGCAATACTTGGCAATCTCAAGTATAATTTCAAAGTTCAAGTGTCATTTCCTGCGAAGTTGTGTACCGAGCTAAGATCAACGTACGTTTGTGCTCACCTTGACGTTGATAATTGGTTGAGATGTGGATGGGCAGGACACGTAGGATGCATGAAATTCTGTCCAGCTGAAGTCCAGCTACATATTGATGGCGGACCATCCTCGATCGACTTGGTTCCTGCAGCACTACGTCGTATTTTCTTCCCGTTATACTGGGATATGTTCAGACTCCATCAAGAAAATGGATAACCTGGGTTGGACAGACCAAGGACAGACCTCAAGTTTGGTGGTCATATTCGATAGCTCGTTATCGTGCATTCGTCACGGCTTTTCATCCTGTATCTCCTTCACTTACATGACTTGAACGAAACCCTGTAGGTTTCTTGATTTGATGGGAGCGTTGCCGAAAACGTTCTACGTCCCAACTCTCGACATGGACCTTGCGTGGTGGCATACTCATCAGCCCTTTGGAGAACATTACCGCCAGGATTGCAAGGGGTGTATATCGACCAGTCAGTGTCAATTTCTGCTTTTTCTCGTTTTGATCTGACAAGAGTAACAAGAGTATTACATATAGTAGTAATGATTGGACTTTCAACTGCATTTGACACGACATGCATTTAAGCTTGGGAGGTACTTCCCATTATCCCTTTATTTCCTGCTGTTACCTGCTCGAACTTCCTTTCGTCGACCCGCTTTGGCGTACCCTACACGTACTGTGGCTGCCCTCTCCCGGGCAAGACAATCTCCCAACTTCCGACGCACCATCCTCACCTCGGTACACAAGAACGGGATGATCTCAGCGCTGATACACTTAAGGCGAACATAACCTTGTCGTGTTTATGGAATGCGGTGGAGTTATCTGATGCTGAGTACAGCTCGCGAAGCGTATGGCGGCATCCAATGGAGGCAAAGTTCTATCAATGTGTCCTGTAAGTACCAGATGGGTAATAGGTATGAAAACACGTGTTATTATTCTTCTTTTCTGTCTCGTACTAGGTGTACGGTATGGAGGACTTGTTGAACATGTGGAGGGCGATGGGGTCGCGGTCCCTTATGATGATGCCAGTACTCTAACAAGTGAGTTGCCTCTGATTCACGTCCAGTCCTCCTGATCATCTTGACGTCTAGTGTGGACACCTCGAGAGTACCAGTAGGTGAGGTGCCGGGACGGCGATGGTGGGTCAGGTCATAGGCATGGTTCCACGTAGATATAGCTCATGTCATGTCATTCTCCACCAGTAGCGCACATGTAAGTGAGTGGCGGTGGAGGATGAAGTTGTGGAGACTGACAGTGAAAGTTATGATAAGAGAGTTCGTGGGTTTCAAGCTTTCCCGAGGCTGCTTCCGCGCTCCACCTCAACACTATCGAGGTTTTTCGTCTTCCATATTCATCCTGGAAAAACCTGGGATGGATGTTTCAGGCTGAATCGCTTGGCACAATGACACCCTGCTGATGGTCCTTCCGGATGCTCTCCATGCAGCTGATATCGATGTAGTCTTGAGCCTGGGATAGCCAGACAGGCAATATCATTGTTTATTTGCTATTTTCATTCTAACCCAGAAAAAAATTGGGGAGTATGAACGATCCACAGGCGAGTGACGACTGGAACGGAACACAAATAAGCAGATCGAGTCACAGTTCACGATTAAATTTATTCTGGCGATCTAGATCTAAAACATAACATCCCAGGAGTGGGTAGTATCTGGGTTTTTCTTTGCCCCTTCCAAAAACAATCAACTTCATAGGGCGGAAGACTCGTCGGATCATCAGAACTCCTCACGGAGAGGGGCCCATATTGGGAAAGAGACCTTACAGAGCCATTGGCCGAGACTAATCGGATAAGTATCTCACACTTGTGAGAGGAACAATATTCTGTGATTGACCACTTAATACTTAAGCATGTTTGTCTCCCTGCCAGCTTGGAGCACTTACCTCATTCCTTAGTCAGGCCCTTCCGCTCGAACAATCAGTCGAATGACAATGAATCTACACAAAGGGACTCAGCAACAAGACTGTTCTTCGCTTTGAATCAAGTCAAGCTAGTAGCTGAGACAAGTTGAGTAAATACATTCATCTGGTCCACCAAGTTGGTGTTGCTCAAGTGGTGCTAATAAATATGGCTAGTTCTGATTCCTTGACCTATTTTCTGGGACTCCTGCCGGGTATACCTGTTGAACATGCCTGCTAAATGTGTTCTTGTCAGCTTTGGGGTCGACGTTGATGCTGTGGCGGGATGGTTACAGGCCTGATACTTGATCTGTATCCGTTTATGTAACTCACATAAAATTTATAGGTTGGAATCTTATGGAGGAGAGAACTCGCCACTCGATATCTCGAGGGTACTGATCGACGTCTTTTCATGAAATCGACATCATTTGAGCTTTACTCTCATAGGGAATGTTTGCTCGAGAAGTTGGAACTCCCCGCCTGTTAAAGCTCTTTGACAAATATAAGATCAAGACTACATGGTTTATTCCTGGTAACATTACATTTCAGCCCTTGTTCTCATGTTCTATCTTGAATTTTATACAGGTCATAGTCTGGAGACATTTCCTGAGGAAACGGGTGCTGTCCGCGATGCAGGACATGAAATGTATGCGCTTCTGATTGCATACCTCTATAATCTAATTGAAGTTCTTGGTGCATGGATTGCATGGTTATCCACACCAGGTAACGTAGCCGTCTTCGTGAGTTAAGATAAGGAAAGAATATATCTGAGTCATGTTCTTAGAATCCAGTGGCCCTTACCATGCAGCAACAGAAGGATATTCTAGATCATACATACAACCTTTTGACAGTGTTCAATAATGGTATCCTGCCCAAGGTCAATGCTTTCTTCCCAATTTGTCCCTGCATTCTCAACTTTTGATTAGGGAAGCGTTGCACCTTGGTGGGAGATCTGCAAAGAAGGCGTTCAACTATTGTTGGATAAGGGAATTGAGTATGGTAGATCCCCTTCACTAGTTCCAACATTTTTCATCATGCCAATAAATTGCAGATCATTCTGGAATGGGTTCCTTAGCAATCGAAAGGTCACTACTGACTACTTACTGTCAGCTGCCAAGCATACTATCATCGGAATGAGGATACCTGGACAAAGATCAATTATTCTACTAATGCCAACTCCTGGATGAAGCCATTGGAACGTGGCAAGGAGACCGGTCTTGTTTGCATCCCGGGGAACTGGTTAGTCATGGCTGACTGACTTGAATCTTTTCGTAGTCGTTGATAACTATGCGTGTGCAGGTATCTTGATGACCTTCCACCCATGATGTATGCTTCCCTCTGTGGGAAATCTATGTTACTTACATTTGAGAATATAGGTTTATCAAGTCCAGTTCTAACTCTCAAGGATGGGTAAGCGGTGACTCGTATCGAAATAATTACTGTGGCAAACTTCACATTTGGCTCGATTCGATGGTCTCGCTCACGTTTCCTAGCAACGAAGAGGATTTCATTATCCCAATCTCAATCCACCCAGATGTTGAGTAGAAGTCATCTACGAACTCCCATGTCTCATCCCATCGAGTACCTTTTCAGTCGCCCACAGGTCCTCCTTATGCTCGTGAGTAAACGTACAAGTTGTATTAGGCCTCATTCTTATGAATTCTTCCAGGAGCACTTCATCGAGTGGATCAATACCCATGACAACGTTCACTGGGTTACCATGATTGAGATGGCCCAAGAGTTTCGTCGCAAGAACAAACCAAGTCTCGGTGTCCAGATGCCTAAAGGTTTTTAATCAACTCACATGGTAGAACATGAATATTTATCAAGACTGTATATCTATGTGTCTCTCAGACATTACAAGATTGCACCATTTTTTTTATTGAGATCCCTCTTTCAAGTCCTCAGATGTCATCATTTAGGTTTTTTCTAGAAGAACAGGATAAACTAGTATCTCCGGCACTGTAACGCCATTGGCAAGAAGGGGCAACGGCTACTAGTACAAGCACGCCACCAAATTCAGCTCAATGTGTTCAAGGAAGTGATACGGCCAGTCAATCGGCTGATGACAAAAGCTCCAATAATCATCCCACCGGTATTATCATTGGTACCGTAATCGGAGGTGTCCTACTACTTGTTGGCACACTGAGCGCCTTCTTAATATTGCGTAAACGATGTCGCGGTCTTTCGGCTCTCTGTCCTCTGGGATCTGAGATCACGCCATTTCGCGGCGAGCGCAGCGGGAACTCTGGTATGCGTATATACACATTGTTGTCCACCATCACGTTCTCCAAGCTTTGAACTGATATTCGTCCCTCCTACAAAAGATCAGGCAGGAACTCAAACTTTGAATCAAGCACCATCGAATACTAGAAGTCGCTTGGTTGCAATTGAGGAAGGAGCTTAGCTACAGGAAATGGTGCAGTACTTCAACGAACGGATAGCTGTGTTGGAGGAACCAAGGCGAGTGCCACCCGATCGTACCAGCCGGAGTAGCTACGAAGATCAAGCCCCCCCGCCAAATTATTCTCAAGTTGCCACAGGCAGTGCTCACGGAGAAGCCAGGAAAGATCCCCTGTATCATAGAAGAAGTCAGTCAATCTGACTGAAGGGTATGAGGTTCAGCCTAGATCTCGGTACGTCAAATTGAATTTTAGTGGACGGAGCCGGAAACGAAGTCCTCTTGGAGTTTCGATTACGTTGCGTAGTACTGTGTAACAGTGCCAAAGCGTATTTATGACCCGAATTCATTTTTCCAGATTCCAAATGTTGTTGAAAAGTTGGAAGGCCCTTGCGTGACGCACATGAAGGGTTGAAGGTGGATGGAATTACCGTGTGTTGAGGCTCTAAGGTGTGCACAAGTGCAGGCGTCGTAAGGATGACGCTGAGGAATTGAAAGGAAGAAGAAGGTTGGAGGTGTGATGAGGATGTTATGGATGCTAATGAGAACGAGGTGGGCGAAGTCAACTCGACGAGGACAAGGAGTGCATGGGAATCTACAGCTGTACAGGAACCAAGGTGATGTCGAAAAGGCCTGGACTACGTCTCGGGCAGGGGTTCAAATACGTCGTAGATAGGTCGAGTTTTGGCATTTGGTTTGACCTTCCACTGCAATCCGGAGTCCTCATCGGGTACGTTATAATCCCGATAATAGTATTTTTCCAGCTCGTCGGGAGGACGAATAGACACACAATAGTTTGTCAGCCTCCAGTTCGATCTTTGTGCCTGTTCTTCTCGGCTTTTGTCGGATATTGGAGTACTAAATCGATGCCAAAGGCGACCGTCCTCGAGTATCTTCCGTATATCGAGCTCGAAATCTTGAATGAGGGCCCTGTTCTCCCAATTCTCTTGAGCAGGAACGTGAACTTCACGGAAGTCTGCACGGCCCCAGTCAATAAGCACCGGATCATTAGACGGTGCACGTAGGATGATGTTGTTCAAGTGTATGTCATTATGGGCGACGCCGTAGTGCCGCAAACGCCGGCCGAGCATCAGGACCTTCTGAGAGACTTCCTCTGCATCTTCGTGAGATAGTTCAACACCTGGTTGGAGTTGCCCCATGGTTTGGCCAGGAATATATTCCAGGAGGAGGCCATCAATATGATCAACAGAGGGATGGAGCTTTTCAGAAGACATAGCAATGCGAACCGCACCAAAAAATCGCGGAACATAGCCACGGG
>JAGGAR010000063.1:0-36002 GCA_017657315.1 Termitomyces sp. K1Ag | reverse complement strand
CCACTGCTCCTCCCTCCAACCCGCAGGCTATCCATCGAACAACTCAAAGAAATCTTCATTGATACATACCTTGCCTCTGACAACCCCGGAAGACCATACAAAAACAGCCCACCCCTCGTATTCTGCCACGTTTGCCGCCTCTGGCGCCAAGTAGCGCTTGCCACACCTGAGCTCTGGTGCTATCTCAATCTCGAAGCCACCCCTGAAGGCTTCAAGGCACCGCGTCGCGGCGTACGGAAGTTCAAAGAAGTCCTGGAATTCTGGTTCTCCCGTTCCAAGTATCACCCGCTCTGTTTCCGCCTTGCGCTTGATCAAGTCCCGGATCAACGATGGGCGTTGACCTTCCCATTCCGTTCAAACCTACGGGAGCTTGAAATCGATGTGGCCTTCAGGGACCAGCTACGCGGGGTATCGTTCGATGGGATTGAACCCCTAAAGCGCTTGAAGGCCGTGGATTTACGAATTGCCTCAAATGAATATGAGGATGAGAACGATAAGGGCTATCCTATGGATACGTACACTATATTGCCCGATAAGGTTCCGAGCTTGAGCATGCTGAGCCTTTCGTACCCCGACTTCCATAGTGCGAAAATAAGGTTCTTGAATGTACCCTGGGGGCAGATGACACACCTGTGTCTACGTGAAGAAATCTCACTCTTAGCGTGGCACGAAATTCTACGCATGACGCCGTACCTCCAGAAATGCTATGTCGGGCTGTGCCTTTTCTACGCGGATCACAAGGAGTACGAGGAGTACGATATCACGGGGCTTCGTGAAGTTCATATGAAACACCTGCAGGAGTTAGAAGTGTCTACTCACACACCATACCTAAGCATGGTGTTTACCGGTGTCGTCTGTCCCAGTCTCACAAAGCTCGGTGTACGGAGCTCCAGTGTGCAGAACGCACTCTCAGGGATTGAGAAGCAACTGGCTCTTTGTTCAATGACCACACGGGGCCTGAAGCGGCTGCAACTCGTGCGGCAAGACATAGACGCATCCAGCGTCCTTGTCATATTGCTCATGCTTCCCACACTCGAAGATCTCTCACTGGACTGTGCCGGGAACCACGACAAACTCCTGCATGCATTAGCGGTCCGAGACGATTTCGTTCCGAAGCTGAAAGAGTTTAATTTGTCTGTTATACGGTATGACCGCCTGCAGAGGGACACTCCTACGTTCACTGCTGCGACTTATGCTGATGCTATCAAGTCGAGATGGCGTTGGAAGGAGCAGAGAAAACGTGCGGTAGCTGCGTCCAGGGTGGAGAGGATGAAGAGGGCCATACTCTTGGTGGATGAAGATCACGAGATGAACATTTGGAAAGTCAAGCATCTATTGTCCGATGTAGTGAAACGAGGCCTCAGCTTTCGGGCTGAAGTACAGTATGCACGAAGTTGGAAGAGTCCTTTGATTAGTGGCGACAGTACGTGGGCGAGGTGGAAGAGAGAGACGGGTCTTCGGCGCTGAGCGTCAGACCACATGTACACTTACATTACATAGGGTAAGTAGAGTAGAGTAAGATACAGAGACAAAAGGGCAGAAGACGTGTTGCTCTTGTGTCGTGTAATCATTAATGGGGTGAGAGACAACAAAAAAAACTCGCATGAGCTCGAGGTCAGAATCTGGATAAAGATAGACATCGATCCGAGATAAACCTTAGGCCTAGGCCTTGTGCTTCAAGTCACCCACTCACACCCACCCCCCAAAAAATAACCACAAAATCAATTGCAAGTACAACGTACATACAACGTACGGACTACCAAAAGAGTTGTGTATAAGGGTGTATGTAAGGCGTAAGGGTGTAAAGCTCAGTCAGGCAGGCAGCTGGTACAAACGAGTAAGTAAAATAGAGAGAATAGAATATAATAGAGAGGGAGATAGACAAGACAAAGACAAAGACAGAGAGAGAAGAGAGGGAGAAGGGAGAAGGGACACGTAAAGACCGGACGCCCCGTGCTGGTGGTTGCGTCGTATGTGGATGCGGCGACGGGGCATTTTGTACGGGTGGGTTGGTAAGAGGCATAAGAGATGAGAGACGAGAGGAGAGAGAGGAGACAACAATAGCCCAAAGAATCAAAGAGAGAAAAACGTCTATGTAGGGAGGGTGGAGGGGTGGTGGAGGCGAGGGTGAAGGCGAAGAGAGAGCGAGGGGTGGGGAGGGAGGAGAAGGGAGGGAAGAGGAGGTAAGAGGGTAGGTGAAAAAGAGAAAGAGAGTTCAAATCATTAAAAAACACGTAACATAAAAAAAACATACACGGACATTTTTTCAGAAAAAAAAAGAGACGTAAAAACAAGACGGGATCTGAATCGAGCGCGAGCGCGAGGACTCGAACTCGAACTTGAACCCGAACGAGGGAAGAAGACGCATACAAATAACCGAAACCGAAACCGAACGGAGAGGGGAGAGAGGGAGGGGGAGAGCATAAGTACGACCCTCGGTTCGGGAACCAAGAGGCGATGATGGTGTTTGGTGATTAGATTAGAGCTAGAGCTAGAGTTGGACTTGGGACGAGCAGACGAGGCGAGACGATCGGAGGCGGTTAAACGGGGCGGTTAAACGGAGCGATTGGAGGCGATTGGAGGCGAGGCATGACAGGACAGGGCGGGGCAAACTACGAAACAAGCAAAAAATCGGACTCGGACGAGGGAGGGTATCATTACGAAGGCAAATCGGGAATTTGTTATCAGAGACGAGACTCGGATAGTGTGCTTAAGCAACTTAGGTGCTAGCCGCAGCCGCAACAGGCGCAGCAACATGCCACACACTCGCTCTCTTCTCGCTCTTTTCGCTTGGGGCACGTTCGAGCGGTACAGCCGCAGCCGCAGCGGTAGCGGTAGCGGGCGCAGGTGGTTCTTGTGTCTGCGGTTGTGTCTGCGCTTGAGATTTGGTTTGAGTTTGAGTTTGGGATGGGTGTCCCTCCCTCTCCTTGTCTTTCTCTTTCTCTTTCTCCTTTTCCTTGTCTTTCTCCCCTTGTTGTCCCTTGTCCTTTTCCTGACCCTGCTGCTGCTCCCCCTCCTTCCCCTTTTCCTTCTCCCCCTGCCCCTGCAAATACCTCGGACTCCCAAGCGGACTCGGCACTCTACTCCCCGTCCCCGTCCCCGTCCCCGTCCCGCCCGCCGTCCCCGGCCTACTCCCCGCCGGACTCCCCCTCCTACTCCCCGCCCCCGCCCCCGCCCCACTCCCGCCCCTCAACCCCATCGACACCTGCATCTCCTCAATCCCCCTCCTCACACCCCCCATCAACCGCTCAGTCCGCTCAACCATCTCCTCCATCCTCCGCTTCTGCTCGCCGAGCTCTGCATAGTGCCGCTCGAGCTCGCTCAGCGACGGGACGCCGCCTGTGTATGCTGGGAGGGGAGGCGGGGGCGGGGGCGGGAGACCGGGGAACCCGAGGAAGTCGGCGTAGTATGCGTGGGGGTGTGGATGTGCGTGGGCGTGGGGGTGTGGGTGTGGGTGCGGTGGGTGTGGGTGTGGGTGCGCGGCGGGTGAGAGCGCAGGCGAGTGTGTGCGGCTTGGAGCGCCTGATCCTGAGCCTGGGCGGGCGTACGCGCCTGGGGCACCAGGGATCATGTTAAGCGGCGGCAGCTCGAAAGGAGCGGGGAACGGCGGTGGGCCGCGGTAGTCGGCTTGCAGCGCGGGGTGGATGTGTGGGTTGTGTCCTGGTGGAGGCAACGTCTGTCTTGGTCCTCGAAGTCCCATTCCCATGTTCAGATGCGGATTTTGGTGCTGTTGTTGGGGTGAGACGGAGCGGGTTTCTTGGGTCTGTTGGCCGGGTGTCCACCCGTTGGCGTTGACGTTGTTTGAGGAACCGCGTTTTCGCAGGCCTGGACGGGTACCAACACTCCCCTCCTGCTCCACGCTGCTCTTGCTCCTTGTCTTTCGAGCACTCGAGACGGCCTTGCGTGCCCTCTTTTTCCTGGGACCCTCGCCGTCGTCGTCTTCCTCACCATCGTCTTCGCCTTCATCCAAGACCTCCTCGCCGCTCTCGTCAGTATCGCGGCGCTCGTTCCCAATACGCCCTACAGCAACCAGCGCCTCGGCAGCAGCCTGGTCGGTCATGCGGTGTGGCTGTGCATGGGCGGGGGACGTGTTGGACGCGGCAGGAACGCGTTTCCGGCGCTTGATCACGGTCTTTTTCATGCTATTCGGCCTATGCGTGCCGTGTAGCTTAAAGTACAGACCTAACACGTATTGATACGTCAGAAGGGTAAGAAGCCAGGAACAAGCACGAACGCACCGCATGCATTGCAGATGTTGTTGCCAACATCGTCTCGCCGCCACAAGGGCGTGGTGCTGGTACCGCAGTTGGCACAGCTGAGTGCACCGACGGCTGCACGGGCTTTCCTGCCGCCGCCCTGGGGGGTGCTGGAGGCCTGATTTGCGAGGATCTGGGCGGCATTGGGGTTGCCTATCATGCCAATGCCGAGCCCCGCGGGGCCGAGCACGAGCTGGGGCTCGGCTTCCTGCCCCTGTTCTGTGTCTGGGGCGGGGGTGCCTTCTGGAAGATGGCCTGGAACGACACCAGCGGCGACGAGAGCAGCGGCAGCGGCAGACTCTTGGTCGTTGAGGGCCATGTCGATGGCAATGGAGGCCATGTTGACGTCGCCGTCTGGGTCGGTTGAGGCGGTGGCGAGGGCGTTGTTGTAGGTGGGGCAGCCTGCACATGCAGAGGAGCCACCGGTGCCATCACAGCGGCCATCGCCTGGACATGTGCCGTGGGGGAGCTTGGAGGAGCGCTTTGAGTTGGGCATGGGGGGAGGAGTGCTCTGGCCGAGGGAAGAGGGGCGGGGCTTGGATCGTGATTTCTGGTAGAGACCTAAGAGAGGATGAGCACGCGGGGGGCACGCAGATAAGACAGACACACTGACCACAGGCGTTGCAGATCGAGTTGCCGTCTGCGTCTCGTCTCCACAGCGGCGTCTGCAGAGTCCCGCAGTTCACACACGGCGCGCGCACAGGCCCCGCTGCGGCGAACGTGAATTCACTCGAGCCGGCGTCGACGACCACCGCGGGCGACATCGAAGGGTGCTGGCAGATAACTCTAGCCAATCGCCGCTCCCTCATTTCTGATAAACAATTCAATCTCCGCCATCACACCACCATTCATCCCTCCATTTTCCATGCAAGCGACAGATTAGATTCCTCGCATCCACGCCACACGGCGTCTACACGTCAGCATCAGCCGGCTGCCCGGCGGAGATAAGATAGTGAAACGCAGGGGCATTCCCCACACCCATGCCAACACAAATTCAAAATTCAATTACAACTCGTCGACCGTCGACGACAGCAACAACGGAATATGTACATGATCGAATAAAAACACCGCTACACGTGCACACTGAGTCTTGTCATATCATTGTCATTGACAACGATCCCTGATTGCAAATTGCAGCCCCGGCTAGCTCTGGCGTATCTTATCACCCACCCCGGACTGGACTCGGGGTTCGACTTGATGATCACCCTCCTCTCATCTAGCCTCGCCTCGGTGCTATCATATCATCGGCTACGAACTTCCTACAGACTACCTACACTCCCGGATGATTAGATCCCACAACCGCGGGCCGCTTGTACTAGTCTCTTACTCTAACAGTGATCAGTGATTACCCGGGTCCCAGAAGCAGACGCAAAAACAACCCAAAAACGACTCAATCTTCAAAGGCATCATCATATCACTGGAGGATGCACAACTTGCTCGTCATTCGGTCCGGATTTTATTTGTAGGTATCTGTATGTGTGCACTGTGTATGTACTGATGTCCGGGGCAAGCCCAGGGTCGTTTCGTGTATCTACATACATACATACATACATATATGCATCCGACTCCTTCTCAAGGACACCGTGTCGAACCGCGTCGTTCGTAAGCTTTTCTACCTCAGACCTCAGACTGCACACGTTTATACGGTTTATCCGTTTTTCTCTGCTCCCAAGTTCTCAAGTTCCCACTGGCAAGTTCCCAAATTCCCAAGAGCCAAGAATCAATTCGACTACATACATACATAACTAGCTATAGTATCAGGGTCAGGATCAACTGCCAACACGAACCGAATAATCCATCCTGGTCGGTCAATCCCGTGATCCCTTCCGACTTGACCTGAGAACATAGATATACACACGTATATTAAATCAGGCATTCATCCGTGCGTGGAAGCTCGTCGGAGTTGGGGGGAGTAAAGTTTATACGCGCGCCATATACATATACCCACTGGCAGAATCACTGGGACTCAGAAAGCCTGAGTAGATTATCCATCCGGGGAGTGGGAGTGGGAGTGGGAGAATCTGTGTGTGAACTCCCGGAGAATGGGGTACGCCACATTCGAAGGCTGTGTAAGGGTTTATTCGTGATAGACTCCGAATATGATTAAGTATGTATGGGTGTGATTAGATATGTAGATCCCCTTGTTGATCGCGAGCCTGAGTACTTGCGGTTGACGCGTTGACGAGGAAACATCAGTGTATGTAGTGCCGAGTGATTTGGATTTTGATTAATGACTGTTGAATGTTGAATGTTGAGAACTTAGAAGCAGTCTCGGTGTACTCACGGATGGTCTCCTTCGCTAGCACCTCCGACTTCCCCACCTCACCTCAGACACACTCAAGTTCGACGACCCGCGCTCTCAAGCTGTAGTATATCCACGACCTGTCCTCGTCAACCGTGAGCCGTAACCCGTGAGTTCACCACAGACGAACAAGAACGAGCGTGATAGACTCGGGATGCCATGGGAAGAATCGAAAGGCAATCATGATTCATGATCCGCAGAGGAAAAGGCGTTCGAAGATCGAAGGGTATCGTGGACTAGTAGTAGCTGAGTATTCTGTCGAAATGCTCAAGAGCGGGGTTTTTTGATTTCGAGGGCTGTGACTCGAGGTGATCGTGGGTCGTGGGTCGTGGGTCGTGGGTCGTGGTCGCCTACAGTCGAGGACGAGATCGGACAGCTCGATTGTGATGCGGAGGATGGGGAGAACGTCACTGTTAGATGCGGACCGCGGTGATCTTTTTGTTGTGTGAGGCGCAGAAAAGAGATTGGAGTTGGAGGCGTAGAGATTGGAGTGTGGTGTGGTGTGGTGTGGTGTGGTGCGTTGGTCCGGGGAGGTCGAAGGCGGGTAGGAGTGCCTTCTGATCAGGGATTCAGACTCGTCGTCTGTTCTATGTATACACCATTATTTTGATTGTCATTTCTGAGGGAGAAGACACGGTCGTTTGAAGTGATGAAAACAAGATCCTTGATCATGATAGCAGAGATACCTGAGAATGGTCCATGGGCTCAAAGCCAAAGCCAATCGAGTCGGAGGTCCACGGCCCGGCTTCGTCTTGGTCTTGTCTGCCAAGTAAGTACCAGTTCAATCCAAAGAGCGGAGCTCGAGCTCGAGGCGGCGATGAACTTTCTATTTCTACTTCAAGTTAAGTACTGTTTGTGAACATATCCTGGGCTTCGTCTCGCACAAGAAAAAGGTGGTCCCACAGATGGTTAGCATTTCGAGCTGCGTCCCTCCATTTGTGTGATACTTGACGACGAGAGCGCCGGGTTGGGACGTCGATTGAAGTTTGCCGCCGAGAACAAGGTGTAGAAGACATGCGCAAGCAATTCCTGAGTCATATATATCGAGGACTTATGCATGGTGTGAAGTGTGCAGGGGACGACACGAGTCTGGGTTGGGTTTTGATGAAATGGTATAGGGCTAGGGATAGGCTGGGATCTGTATTAGCTTCTGCCAGCAAGGATTCCATTCGTAGCGTTTGCGCCCGCGAAAGATCATCACAACAAGCACCGTGAGCATTGAGTGGAGATCGTGCAGAACAAGGCTAGTGTGACAGCCAGTGTAAGCCAAAGCCAATCGAATTGGAGGTCCACGGCCCGACTTCGCCTTGTCTGCAAGTTCAATCCAAAGAGCGGAGCTCGAGGCGGCGATGAACTTTGTGAACATGTCCTGGGCTTCGTTTCATGCAAGCAAACAGAAGGCATCCCCGCAGATGGTTAGCATTTCGAGCTGCGTCCCTCCATTTGTGTGATACTGGACAGAGGGAAAAGAGGCGAGACTCGGAGCGCCCGGCTGGGACGTTGATTGAAGTTTGCCGACGAGAACAAGGAGTAGAAGACATGCGCAAGCAATTCCTGTGTCGGATGCATAAATTGGGCGTGGGCATGTATCGAGGACTTGTGCACGGTGTGAAGTGTGCAGGGGACGACACGAGTCTGGGTTTTGATGAAATGGTATAGGCTAGGACCTGCGTTAGCTTCTCGTTCAACCACAATCATCGCAGCGTGTTTCTGGCAGCTCAGGAAAGGTCTTCATGGACATTGGTGAATTTTGAAAGAAGCATTTTTCACCAGCGAAAGACCACAGCAACAAGCACCGTGAGTGGAGATAGCATGCAGAACAAAGGCCAGTGCGACAACAGATAATCGATGGATTGCAGAACTGATTCTGATAAGATAACACATATACTATACCACTACCACACTTTCCAGCTACTTGCAAGCCCCCAAGAATCAATACGATGCAGACTGGCAGTTGCAGTTGAACTTACGATTAAATAACTGAACAACAAATGTATATGCATCCGGTCTCGGAATTGCTACTGGCTGACTCTTCAGTGTGTACTTACATCTCGACTGAGGATTGTCCTTGAGCTGATCCATGGCATAACTAAGATTATTATTCCGGATTATTTGATGAACTACTCTATCCCTTTATACAGACAAAGAATTCAATGTCGACAGACTTGAAGAAAGCATCCCGAAAGCTTGGGACGCAAAGCTTGTCATCAAGCTTTTTGATCGCACTTCAATCAGTGAAGCCTGTCCAATCTATCCAAATAATCAACTTACTATTCCTGGCAGGACATGAACCATCGGAATACAGTGCTCCTATCCCAGTCGCGAAAGCATCCACCAAAAGCATTCGTGAACGCGAAGAGAAACTATACGCCTCCGCCGGCTTGCTCGCACAAACCTTGTCTGTGAAGCTTACCCACACCGCGGCACCGTCACAGATGCTCTGTACAACGATCTCCTCCGTGTAGGTCAGCACGAGGCCGCCAACGGTAAGCGGCCCATTGTCAAGAGTGAAGCGCTGTAGGAGCCGGTCGGGGGTCTTGCTGAAGTCGATGAGGCGTTCTGTGAATATCATGCCGCTAAAGTTTCCGGTGCGCGTTGCGCCGATGGTATCATCCTCGCCTGTTGTAGAAAGCAGAGGGCCCGTCTGGAATGCTGATACCTTTAGCATGGTAAACAAGGATGAAATCCTCCGCATATACTTACATACCATTCAGAGTCGAGAAACGACCCCGTAGCATTGAAGAATGTCTGCGCAGAGACGGTGAACTGGAATATATTTGTCAAGAAGACAGGATCCAGGTCTTCTGGGCACTTGTCGTAATTTACGGCCGGAGATGGCTGGGCAACAGCAAACACAGCAAAGGCAGCCAACAAGAGATATGCAATCATTGCAACCATGCCAGTGAGCTTTCGAGCACAGGGATAGCGAATAGCGGGGAGGTGTGTATACCTAGAGCAGCAAGTGCAACCTTTTATAGAGCTCGACAAAAGGCAGGGAAGGTTCCTGGAACTTAAAGTATTACGGCAAAAAGGTCATCTGCGCCAGTTCATAGTCTCGTTCCTTGAAGGTCGGCATGGACGCACCTTTTGTATCTGTTAATGGAAAATGAATCGGAATGATGTGATGTGGGAAGTATGTAGTTCCATAACATATTGTTGATCATGATTTCCAAAAAGAACAGTTGAGATTCAATTCTCAACCAGTAGCATGTTTAAATCTTATGTTGTGATACCTGCTCAAAAGGGATGATCTGAGTACTTGCTCTCATGTTTTTTAATCGTCAAACTGTAGTTAGTTGAGTTGTCGAGATTGGCCAAGTTCCGGACCGGTGTCCTGCAAATAGGAGACAGTGGCGTATTTACCAAGAGGAACATTTGATGGGCACGGAGTATGGTCAGCTGTTTTAGGTCAGGCGGTAGGTAGACATAATGAGGATCGGATCGATAGTAGGCGACTTGATCTGGGGAAGCAGCGCGCTGCGGCGAGCCTCGAGGCTACCTCCGAGTCCGCTCATGTCGTATAGTACCATGGAATACCCGAGAACTAGCGAAAACAGACAATTCCTTCAAGACAACTTGTCAGAAACAGTGAACGAACAAGACATAATCAATTAGAGCTACGTCTCGGTCTACCACTCCGATACGCGTGGTCTTGGAATCGTATGGAAGGTAAAGGAATGTCAAAAAAGTATCAAACGTAAGCAGGTGAGAATAAGCTACCTGTCAAGAAGTTGGAAGGACAGCATGTGAAGTCAAGAAGCCCCAGTCATCGCAAAGCTAAACAGAGGCGGGTGCAATAACACCATCGAATAAAAGCCGTATGATTGATGCAAAGCAACTGAAGACGCTCTCGCACGCCACCCATAGCTCGTTGAGTTCTTGAAGTGAAGCGTATAATAACGTCATAATAGGTCCGCGTAAATAATGCAGATTGGTCGTAAGAACTAGGAACCGTCACCATTCCAATTCTGTGCTTTTCGGGGAGATCCGGTGTTGTGGCGTAGAAGGAACATTTTATTGCGGAATCCGGAGATTATCTATGAATGTCTCGAGATGATAATGATCTGAGTTACCGCGACAAATTAATGACAAGCCGACAAAACATAGAGACCTGCGTAGAAAGAGGGGACATACCTGAACAAATCAGCTGAGAACGACTTGAGCCTTGGAGGAAGTCGAGGGTCAGAGTTTACGCCGCCGAACCAACGCCAAAGCTGAAGCTTGTCCGAACAAACAAGCTATTCACATTGGGGTTGAGGGCATCGGGGCTACGCCTAGAGTCGTTCCTAAGATCATACGGCACAATGGTCAATATTCTTTGGAAGGAGAATCAGCCACTCGGAAGCCTTGATGACCGTGGATGTCTCTTTCACAACACTGGCAGGTGTTTACAGCATGGCTGTGAGAGCGATTAGGTAAAAACTTGCCGCATGTACGGCTTTCTTATCCATAAATATATCAACTCATGCTGAAAGATGACTAGTGAGACGTAGCAGCAACTCGAATGGCCCCGTCAAACGCGAGATCGAAAACATAGCGTCCTTGTTAGGCAAAGATCTTCATTTGCGTTGTTTATTTTGCGCACATCTGCGAGAAGATGCACCTTCAAAGCAGTAACCAGTCGCAGCAAAACCGACGGTCCCTTGTTGTTTCAAAGTAGCAATGACCCTTGTTAAGTTCAGGGCGGGCGACTTCAGCACCGTGTTTTTGGAGCCAGGTTCCAAATCATGCTCATCATGGTGTGCTTCTGACAGCTCAGAAAGGTCTTTGCGGACGGTGAATCTTGAAGGAAACATTTTGCACCCACTAAATATCATCACAAGAAGCACCGTGAGTGGAGATATCAGGTGGAACAAGGCCAGTGACAGCCAGTAAATGTGATCGATAAAACCATGTCGAGTTTTCGTTCACCAGTGAGTTGTACTGCTTGCAAGCATGAACCAAGATACACAAAGTGAGGGACATTCGTCAAGCATGTAAAATGTCCATGACGACCAGAAAATTGTAAAAGGGCGAGAAGAGTGACCTACAGTGGTGTATGAACATTTTCAAGTCAACAGATAATACGATTATATTCATACTTGCCGCTTGGAATTAGATATTGGAGTCCAGGAACGCATTTATAGCGGTTTCTATCATTGAATGAGAACATCACACATTAAATCGCAGTCGATGGGATTGAAAATTTGAGCCTGCAATAACCTGAGCCAGCTGCGACAACCCTGTGACCAACGATAAGACATTGAGCTTTAAGCTTTGAGTGGGGTGAGTGAGACTCTGGGAAAGACGGTTGTCCTTCGGCTGTCCTTGCGGCTGTCTTTCCGTACTCAGCCTATTTCACGTCATCGTCGGCAGTGCAGGCCTGATGGGAGAATCGTGCTTTTTGGAGACGTGCGGTAGGTTTTTATCTAATCACTTTTACACGGTGATGTCAGATGTATAAAACAGACCACGATTATCGATGCGAACTGATCTTTCCTCACCTCCATCAATCATGAGCTTGTGCAAAGACTGTGTTTCTGGTTCGGGACTCCTACATGAATTCTTGCCATAGCTGATCATTATTACACTCAGGCGTCATCCACGAGGGTACCCCTGAAGGTATTTCAAGAGAAAGCATGGCGATCAGATTAGATCCGACTCATTACCAGGCAAATGGGAGCAAATCGGCGGTGTCAACTCCTACGTCGCCACTCCTACTATCGATTATCCTAAGGACAAGGTCGTGCTCCTCTTGACGGATGTGTTTGGACCTCACCTTAACAACTCTCGAGTACGTAACTCAAATTCGCTTATAACTTGATGTTTATCCAACGCGCTTATCGATCTGTTACACCCGAGGATAGCTACTGGCCGACTCTTTCGCTAAGAATGGCTTCAAGGTTCAATACATCTCGACTGAGCATCGTCCTTTAGCTGATCCGTGGCAACTTAGACTATTGTTCCGGATTATCTGATGAACGACCCTATCCCTGCCGATGCACTCAGCCCCGGCGTGAGAATCTCAGTTGCTCGGGCATATTTCAACCTCTGACTGCTGATTCCTCTAGTCCTCATTTGACTTCGGAGTCTGGCTCCAAAAACACGGTCCCGAAGTCACCCGCCCTGTACTCAACAAGGTCATTGCTGCTTTGAAAGAACAAGGGATCGTCGGTTTTGCTGCGACTGGTTACTGCTTTGGAGGTGCGTCTTCTCGTAGATGTGCGCAAAATAAAAAGCTAACATGAAGATCTTTGCTTAACAAGGACGCTATGTTTTCGATCTCGCGTTTGACGGGGCCATTCAAGTTGCTGCTTCATCTCACCCCTCGCTTCTGAAGGTTCCGGAAGACCTCGAGGTACGCTTCTTAAAAGCCCTTATAAGCATCTTTGATTTCATGGATCTGTTGCAGAAATATCTAAAGATGGCAAAGGCACCCTTGCTCCTTAACACCTGCACCGTCGACCAACAGTTCCCTCTCGAATCCCAGGCGAAGGCAGACGAAATCTTCGGCAACGGCAAGTTCGCTCCGGGATACAAACGCGAGTACTTCGACGGATGTAGTCATGGATTCGCGGTTCGTGGTGATATGAGTGATCCCATGGTCAAAGCTGGAAACGAAGGCGCTTTCAAGTCGACGGTTGAATGGTTCATCAAATATCTTTAAGGAAGTCCAAAGAAAGTCGGCGATTTTGTATTATCACGTAACGTTGTAGCTTGTTTTCAAGTCGTTATTGACGTCAAAGAACCCTGCTAATTGTTCGTGTTTCTACCCTAACGGAAGTATCACAGAGCGACAGAAGGGATCTCGATGAGCTCTAACTGACTCATTTGCTTCTAGACATCTTTCAGCATGAGTTGAGATTTTTATGAATAATCGCTCATGCACGGTCATCAAGGCTTCCGAGTGGCTGATCTCCTTCCAAAGAATGTTGACCATTAATATTGTGCCGTCTTAGGAACGACTCCACTGGCAGGCCTAGCCCCGACGCACCCAATCTCAATGTAAGTAGCTTGGCTGTTTGGATAAGCTTCAGCTTTTGAGGGAGGTGATTAGCAGCGGATCGGCGGCGCTGACTCTTACCATCCGAGTCGACTTCCCCCAAGATTCAAGTCGTTCTCAGCTGATTTGTTGAGATATGACCCCTCTTTTTACGCAGGTCCTTATGTTTTCGTCGGCTTGACATTAATTTGTTGTTATGAGTCAGATCATTGACATCTCGAGACATTCATAGACGATCTCCGGATTTCGCAATAAGTAGAATGTTCCTTCTACGCCACAACACCGGATCTCTCCGAAAAGCAAAGAATTGGACTGGTGACGGTCCCTAGTTCTTACAACCAATCTGCATTATTTACGCGACACTAGTACTACATTACGACGTTATTATGTGCTTCATTTCAAGAACTCAACGAGTTATGGGTGGCGCGCGAGTGCGTCTTCGGTTGCTTTGCATCAATCATACGGCTTTGAGAAGAGTCAAATACTTATTTGATGGTATCACTGCACCCGCCTCCGTTCAGCTTTGCGATGACTGGGCTTCTTGACTTCACATGCTGTCCTTCCAACTTCTAGCTTGTTCTAACCTGCTTGCGTTTGATACCTTTTTGACATTCCTTTACCTTTCATACGATTCCAAGACTACGCGCATCTGAGTGATAGATGAGCTCACCTATCGATTAAATCTAATTGATTCTGTCTTGTTGGTTCACCGTTTTTCAGCGTCTTGAAGGGCTCGTCTGTTTTCGCTAGTTTCCGGTATCACAGAAACTCGGGAAGTACTCGGTTATGTCCTTTAGGTCGCCTCGAGGCTTTCCACAGCGCGTGCTTCGAATCTGCTGATTCCCATGGCGAGTCCCCTTGCCTACCCTCGGCCCGATCATCATTATCGATGTCTACGTCGAACCTAAAACAGGTGACCATACTCCGCGCCCATCAGATTTTCGTCTCTGTAAATACGCCACAAGTTCCCACTGTCTCCGATCTGCAAGACATCGCAACTCGGCCAATCTCGATAACTCAACTAACTACAGTTTCGCATATCAAAACATGAGAGCAAGTACTCAGATCATCTCTTTTGAGCAGGTCTTATAACAGGGAGATTTTAACGAGCTACCTAGTGACTTGGTTGAGAATCCAAACTCAATTGTTTTTCCGGAAATCATGATCAACGATAGAAGCATGTTATGGAACTAAAGATGCGCACGCCGACTCAGCGAGAACTTCAAGGAACGAGACTAGAAACTGGCTCAGCTGACCTTTTTACCGTAATATTAAGTTTAAGGCCGAGGACTCTGGGGAATGGTGTAATCTTAGCCAAAATTGTAGGCAAGTTTCCCTGCCTTTTGGTCATCCTCGAGCTCTATAAAGGGTCGCACTTGCTGCTCTGGATATATACGCTTCCCCGCTATTCGCTAGTAACTAAACCTGTGCCCCAAAACTCATGGTTGCAATTGCATATCTCTTGTTGGTTGCCTTTGCTGTGTTTGCTATTGCCAAGCCATCTCCACCCGTCAATTACGACGAGTGTCCAGAAGACCTGGATCCTGTCTTCGTGGCGAGTATATTCCAGTTCACCGTCTCTGCGCAGACATTCTTCAATGCTACGGGGTCGTTTTTCGACTCTGAATGGTATGTAAGTACATCTGCAGAGGTTTTCTTACTTGTTTACCATGCTAAAGGTATCGGCATTCTAGACGGGCCCTCTGCTTTCTACAACAGGCGAGGATGATACCATCGGCGCAACGCGCACTGCAAACTTTAGTGGCACGATATACACAGAACGCCTCATTGACTTCAGCAAGACTCCCGACCGGCTCCTACAGCGCTTCACCCTTGACAATGGGCCGATTACCGTTGGCGACCTCGTGCTGACCTACACGGAGGAAATTGTGGTACAGAGCATTTGCGACGGTGCCGCGGTGTGGGCAAGCTTCACAGACAAGCTTTGTGCGAGCAACACGGCGGAGGCATATAATCTTTATTCGCGTTCGCGGATGCTTTTGGTGGATGGTTTGGCGAATGGGATAGGAGCACTGTACTCCGACGGATCATGTCCTGCAGCCAACGATGGTAAGTCAATTTTCTGGATAGAGTGACAAGTTTTACTGACTGAAATGCGGGCAAAAAGCTTGATGAAAGGCTTTGGCGTCTTAAGTCGAAATGCTTTCTTTGTCGACATTGAATTTTTTGACGTTGTAAAAAAAAAAATACGGAAAGGGGAGTACGCATCGAAGTCCTTTAAACAGAATGATACACCTCGTTCATGACGGATTTACTTTTCCTTCAAAATTTCGTAGAATACGCGATTTGCTGCTATATGTATTAGTTCGCAAGTGGTTGGATATTCGTCATTACGTAAAATTTTGATCGTAAAGTGATGTCTGCACACTGATCATTCGATCAATCATTTTCGCGGTTTACTACCTACTACAGCCTACTACCTACTGAAGCTGAAGCCTAAAGCTGACCTATCGGTGCGCATTTCTGACCTCTAATGACTCTGTCATTTGACATGTGTGCAATTCTAATTACGAATCTACTAGACTTGAAATAAGGAAGCCAAACTGTTGCGCTCACTTCTCACTCGTTCTGTGATCCTCCGTCGACTCGCTTTGAATCGAAGTCGAACCATGTCAGCGGGTCATACGTCAATGCCAACAGGAATCACAGCTGAGTCACAGCTCGTGCAGGCCCAACGCAATGCATCGACGAATTCTCGAAAGAAACAGGAGAAGGGTCAGAAGAAACAAAGCGGGGGTGGAGGAGGTCGTGGTGGACAGCCGTCAACTAAACTCCGAGGGGTTGAGAGGGATTCGCCTGCTGTTCGTCTATCCAAGACGATATCATGGTTGCTCCGACACGGCGCGAAAAATGAGAGGCTTTTGATGCGCCCAGACGGTTACGTTAAAGTCAACGATTTGGTGCGTTATTAGATATGCATTGTAGTGTTTATTCAATTGATCTGTCAACTAGCTGGAGAACCTGAAAGGCAAGGGGCAGGAACTCGCTTTTTCAGGGTTGCAGGAGCTTGTGAAGGCGGATTCGAAAAAGCGATTCGATTTGAAGGAAGATGCAGGAGAGTGGTGGATCCGGGCGAATCAAGGACACTCAATAGAGGTGCGTTCTTCGTCATCTCACCTTGATGCCCTCACATACATCTTCTTCTTTGCTTCTAGACGATTAAATTGGAACTTAGGCCTATACTGTCGCTGAAAGATATCCCGACCGGGATCGCCGTTCACGGGACGACGAGACAAGCATGGAAATTAATCGGCGAGTTCTATCCCTCTGTTCTAATTCTCTTCCTGACCGCCCATTAGCTCAGGAGGGTTTATCAAAAATGACACGAAATCACATACATCTCGCGCAAGGCGTCCCAGGTGACGGTGTCATCAGTGGTGAGTATCGTTACTTTTGAATTTCGGTTACCGCCCATCTTCTGAATTTCCTCTACTATACAAGGCATGAGAAGTAGCTCACAGATTCTCATTTTTCTTGATGTTCCAAAAGCATTGGATGCTGGAATCAAGTTCTTCCTTTCCGACAATGGAGTAGTGCTCAGCGAAGGACGGGATGGAGTTATTCTCCCTGAATTCTTCCTCAGTGTTCAAGATACGGGTGGTAAAGAAATTGTTGGATGGAAGACTGAGATACCGCCTACACCCTCAACCACACAGAGTACTTCAACAGTAGCCACTAGATCATAATGAGATGTCGTGATATTGTGGTATACCTTTCGTCATTGGATCTCTCGCTCTTATCACGAGATCTATGTAACCCTATGTATCTAAGGCTACTCAGGCTACTGTCGCGTATGGTATGTAGTCTAAGTGAGTTAAGTTGGCCGACGCGGTGGCACGTGACAGGGCTACAACGATCACGTGATCCGAGCCACGAACTCAGCCTATTTTTCGCGTTATATTAGTAGCTCCGATACTCCACCTTCTCCTCAATGGAGAAGCTCCTTGAGAGTTCAACATGGAACGCGATGAGCCAGGTCAATGATCCTAAACTTCGCATGTCGTCGCGACCTCGACCGCCTCAGTCAAAACCTGTCAATGCGCGTCGCACGGGTATGGCAGCCGAGAATCTTGGATCTAGCTTTGTCAAAACCGCGAAACAAACAAAATCCAAGCCATCTTTGAAGGAGAAGAAAAGGGCGGTTAGGGCTCCAGCTTCCGATAGCTCGGACGAGTTGGACACATTGCCACCCTCCTCGCGTGCCAGTTCGCGTGCTGGATCTGTGGTTGTCGAGGACGAGCGGAATAGAAAGAATGGATACACGGACAAGAAAGGAGTCTATCACGAGTTTCATCCTTCCTTTCAGGATAAATCGGATGTGCTGAAGCGCTTGAAGTTCAACAAGATCAAACCACCTCAAGGTGATGATGCTCAGGCGCTCGACGCGTCTTCGTCACAACTACCCGTGCTGAAAGAGTATGCAAATGCAGAGGCGTCCTGGAGTACGAAGCCAGCTCCTCTACCTAAGCCAGTTCAGACCAATACACGTCGAGAACATAGCCCTATGCGTACCACTCGTGACAGGTCTCCAAGTCCTGGTCGGCGACAAGGCCAATTCACAGCACGAACACATCGCGATCCACCCTCCGAATTCACTCGTCCCAAACCACGTCCATTAGGTGGTAAAACTTCGACAGTGCAGCTCGTTCCTAATGCCTTCCCCGGAGTTAGCCCTCCTCGCTCTCCAGCGCGTCGCATGACTATATCTGGGACACCCAGTCGCTCCTTCTCTGATCATTTACCTCTTCGGGTGTCCGAAAATGATGATCCCGGAAAGCCATCTCCTGCTAAGAAGCTAAAAGCCGAAGCCTTCCCCTCTTTATCCCCAAGGGCCCCATCGAAGTTCCCGTCGCTGGATCCTTTGGGATCACAGGAACATATAACTGTGAAGAAAAGCTCAGGAAAGAGGAGTGTCTCTGAAAAGATAATTACGGCCAAGCTTCCACCACCCGCTGCGAAAAAGAAGAAAGAGTCAGCAGAAACGAGGATTCGAGAACGGCCTTCTAATTCTGCTAGTTCGCGTCGGATTATCGTGTCCTCTGATGATTCGGATTGTGACGAGGGAGCTGAAGAGTTTGATGCGCCTAAAGTACAGCCGTTCCCAATGAGCGCACAGGTACCCAACGACGTCGGAATGTCACCGCCTATTGACGAAGCACCTCGAAAGAATAATCTACCTAAAGCTCAGCCGTTTCCTATGAGTATGCAAGTGCTTGATAGCATTGGGTCATTACCGCCAAGTAACAAAGCATCTCGAAAGAAAGATGCACCTACAGCTCAACCGTTTCCTCTGAGCGCGCAGGTGCTTGATAGCATTGGATCATCACCGCCTATCGCTGGGCCCTCTAGCCTCAAACGTTCCTCCTCGGAAATCTATGATGAACCTGACTCGAAAAGATTGAAGGAGAATGACCCGGGGGAAGAGGACGCAGAACAAGGTATATTGAACTTTTCTGTACACACCACTTTCTCTTCTGATTGCAATGCCAGAGATCGACCCAAAAACTCTTTGTCCTTACTGCGATACACTACTCCCTTCTCAGCCTACCTCTCAGCTCAAGCATCTACTGGCTTCTGCTGCGAAAAAGTCACGTCCCGAGCCCCGCCCAGGGAATCGCCTTGGACGTACGGCGCCTTTCACCGTTTATATCGCGGTTTGCCAACGTCATCGCTTCGAGTGCCAGATGCTGCCAGAAGCTGAGCGTAAGGGCTGGCCCAAGACGATTGATTGGTCCGAGCTCGGCAAACGTGTGCGGAGGATGAAGGGCGCGTTGCGTGCTATCATTGAGGACAATAGTGAGGTGGATTCTGATTTGTTTGGGAGTGAAGAAAGCCGGCCTAGAGCGCGATGTGTATTCTGGATGGAGGCGTTAAAGGAAGTGAAGCTGAAGGGGACGAGGGCCGTTGCAGGGGTTCGTGGGCAGTTTGCGAGTTTTGAGAAGATGCAGCCTGGATAGTGAGTGCCTTCTGGTTCCTTTCCGCTAGACCGATCTGTGCTGAGTCTATCTCTGTAGTTACGGTGAAATGGGATCGGTCATCATACACCAAACGCTGTATGACTTGTTCCCGCCTGCTTCAATTGATCCAGACTTGGTATCTCCTCTGACGGCAAGCGAGTTCCTCCAACGAATCTTGGTCCCCGAAATTGGTGCGCGGTTGATTATGCAGGACATGGATCTTGATGAAAGTCAGATGGGGGACGCTGTCAGGATCTTACGAGAGAGCGCGAATTATGGCGTGGCAATGTTTCCCGTGGATGAAGGGGAAGAAGAAGAGGGGGGTTTAGACGATGCGGAACTGGGCGCCGCTGATATGATTGTTATGAAGAGGGCGATGAAGAGGCGGCAGCAGCTGGATGCAGACGAGAGGGCCGAGGAGGATGAGTACCAGAGGCAGATGATGGAGAAGACAAAGGAAGTAGAGAAGCAGGAGGCTGTGAAGAGGGGGCGGAAGAAGAAGGGAAAGGAAGCGGATGTCAGAGTTGATTCTCCCCCACAAGTTTCAAAACCCCGTCCCAAGCCAAGACCCCTCGGTAAAAGCACGAGCACCACCAGCGTTACTGATATCGAGAAAGTTTTCTCTGTGGGCGATACGGATGTTGAGGATGTACCTAAGTCCAGTCAAGACCGACCGAAGCCTCGTCGCCTTACATCTCGAAGTGGCACCCTCAGCCACCTCGCAAATGACAAAGAGGTTGAGAATACAGCACGGCACTCGGAGAGTTCGCCCCCGAGACCTCGACAACTGCCGTCCGCGAGTTCTCGTGTCGCCAAAAAGGACGTCGAGGGAACATCCGTTCCACGACCGAAGCCCCGGCATCTGCCCTCTCGTAGTGCCATAGATCTTCAACATATGGACACGGACGAGACTTCCAGAAAAACAATTGTCCCAGCTCGAGAGCCTTCCTTTGTCGACATCAACCTCTGCTCCAGCAGCGAAAGCTCCACTGACAACGACCGGGATAACGACTGGGATACAGGGAGAATGAAACGTGGACAGAATCAGAAGAAATGCCGCAAGACTCCCAGTATCAACATCAGTGATGATGATGTGGTACACGTCCCTTCCTCGTCTTTGCGAACACCACTTCCTACACGCTCTCGTGAACGAACTCTTTCTGATTCGAACGATGATACGCCGAAACCTCGTGCCAAGTCCAAGACTCTGGCGAGTGAGATGGACGATTACTGGGATATTCCTCCACTACAGAGAGCGCGAGATAGGAACCAGAGGCCTACGTGAGTCTTGAACAACGCCACAATGAGCTTTTTTCGATGAAATTTCTCATCCTCATTCTTGAAGTGGGTCTTCGAGGCAAAAGAAGGAAAGTCACGCGTGGTTGTTGAGCGATAATTCTCACTCGTCCATGGAATCTATTGAATTTTAGTAAAGACCTCTAATTTGATTTATCTGGGCTATAGCTCTTAGTTGTATTCTACCTCCTCCATTGTAGTACATATTCGCATACCTTGCAATAAATTATCACTAGCAGTCGATTTGCCAAGTTTCAGTCACGGTGGCGATACCCGTCACAGATCATGTGATAGCGTCACGAACGCGTCGCGCGCCTGCCATCCTACTAAGTACTAAGCGCTTTTGTCTCTATCCAACTCTGGGCCCTATATGTTCCGAAGAACTTGACCACCTATTCTTTATCTACTGTGTTGCGTCAATCAGAATGCCTTCAAGAAGAAATTCCAGAAATTCAGCTCTGCTTTTGCGCTCCGATACCCGGCGATCTCGCTCGACAACCACTGCCAAGTTGCTTTATTATAGCAGTGAAACTGATGGACGATTACAGTCTATACAAGTCCCTATTGAGCTTCTTGATCGTATTGTCGAATTCTTTATCGCGCAGCTTTCATCTGATTCAAATACCCAACGATTCGCATTAATTGCTTCCCTGACTTTGACATCGAGAACCATCCGTCAACTAACTTTACGTCGATTCTTCTATGATCTACGCCTCATGTCTCGCGAAGAATGGTCTGCGATTTTTCAGATACTCAACTCAGTGAGTATGAACTCTGCAATGGGATGCCAAGTTGGTGGTTTTGCGTGGGTGAGGTGAGTATATGCGCTCTCAGATACCGACGACACGGCGAACGCCTTATTAAAATTGACAGGAACCTCTATACCCCATCGAAGGTTCTCTCTCAGAAACCGATCCGAATTCACTGGCTCTCGCATCTGCGGACACTCTCCATCGACTTAGCCCAGGAAGGACTCTCGACTCAACACCCGACTATTGCTAATATTTTCTCAACCTTGGCGCCTTGCATCACTTATCCAAATCTGTTGTCATTGACTCTCTCAAGTCTCCCTCGTATAGACTGCTTGCTGCTTAGCCTCATCGCAAAAACATTTCCTTACTTGGTAGATCTTTACCTTAGCTGCACAGAACGTATTGAATTCGGTTGTTGCTGGGCTTGTTTCGAGGACAGTCTTGGCTGCACCCTACACTCACCCATTCCAGACGACTATTTAGACGTTATGAAGATGGCCGTGAGGTTAATTGACTGTATATGGAATAGTATATGCTCACTGTATGCCAAATTTCAGGACGCTTTCGCCACCGCTTTGAAACCTCTGGAGTATCTTGAGCACCTACACCTCGGAGTCTTCTTGTCTGATGATTTGCTCTTGTCGTCGCATATTTCCCATGTCATGGAAGAGGATACTCTACAACCTCTACTTCGGGACTGGAGTGAATGCCAACGATGCTTTGACGGGGCCGCCGCTGATATCAGACGACGCGAACTCGAGGCAAGTATCGTGGTCGGCCAGAAGCTCAAGACACTAAAGACCGTCGGATGGAGCTCTCTCGTCGCTGGCGACACAGGACCGGTTCGTGTAGAGCAGTATATCAATTCTGATGACACGATAGAGGATATTGCGGACCAATCCCAGGACGAAGAAGATGATGGTGAAGAAGCACGCGCTGTTGATGCTGTAAAGGCGAAGGTCGACGAGATGGAAGATCGGGACATGAAGACTACCATTTGGATTCTGCGGAGCAAAAGGCGCATCAGGGTTAGGAGGGCACCATGGTAAACAGTAATGGATGTTTATAATTCAGGATTACATGTAACGTTGATCATGAAGGTACTATGCATGTTGTAATATCAAACGCATTCTTAGTCACTTGTGGAAGTGGTCAACCAACCTCACTCAAAACCCAAGCTATAACTGCTGACATTGTTATAGACCATGCCAATAAGGAATTCCCACATTCCACTGTCAACCGCAGCGGCCAGTTTTAGACAATGGTTTTCAATAGTGGCACACTTGTGATGGCGGTTTTGATCTGTTCGCCGAGGATGGTTGGCCAAGTGTCATGGCCTACATATTCAATGACAACCCCTTTGACCGCTGCCCCAAAACCGTTGACGAGAGCCAGTGCTAGCTGTCCCACTCAGTTCCCATTTCTGCTGCCCAAGAGTTCGCTATGTCTTCCGAAGCCAAAACTGCTGAATTTGCGAGGCTCTTGAACTTCTTCGAGCGCCTCGCCTCTTATAAATCCCGTTCTCGCACCGATGGTGATGACACCAACGTTGATGATATTGACTCTATACCGCTTCCCGCCGATCTCGCTCCCGTCATAAACAGCCTCGCCAATCTGGTCAACAATCGCGTTCATAATGCTGATGCGCGTCAGCAAAAGACTACTGGGCGCAAGCGCAGTCACACGATCGCGACAACTCCCCGCAACCCTCGCGACATTGACTCGGACAACTCGGACAAGGAATCAGTCGCAAAATTTCCCCTCGGGAAAAAATACACATTCACTTTCAGGCTCATGCTTCACAAGCTTTACCAGATTGACGACTGGAAGCAGAAGGTCAAAGAGGTGCTGGAGCGCTCGCAGAACGAGTACAAACCTCTCTCAGAGACGATTGCAGCAGCGGAAGCGAAGAAGCGAGCGGAGGAGGAGGAAGAGAAGAGGAAACAGGATGGCCGTGTTCACTTCAAACCATGTACCCTTGGAGGCTCGCGTAAGCCTGGCATCCGACCCCGCGCGAACTCCACCTTAAAAATCAAGGAGGGAACATTGTCTAATCTCCAACTGAAGTCGCCGAAATCGCCGACGATGATCATGAAAAGTTGTCCACCTGCGGAAGAAGACGTTCGGGTGCTCAAGAAACGTTGTGTCGGGAGGAGGAAATCCCTGAGCGGCCCACTGTCAACAGAGGGAGGAAGGATCGGAGGCAATTGGATTTACGACGCTGAAGTATCTGCGGCAGAGGTTGCTGGGCGGGGAGAAGCTCCTGACTACCAGGAAATTGGGCTTGGAGGGAGCCCGCATCAGTTGAGGAACGCAACCCTTGGAGTGGTTGGGCCAGGAAAGGTCGTTGGAAAACGTCGTGTCAGTCTCGGTGCACCAGGCGCTGACGTTCAAGCACAGAAGTTGGATGGCGGGATTGCCAAGAGGAGGAGAGCTTTGAGTGTCATGGACGAGATGGCGCCAGTTCAGACGCTACGCAAGCGCCCTTTAGAATCGTAAAATTGGGACTTTTTGTTCTTCGTTTTTCTCTCTCTCTCTCACATTCAGCATCAATATCAACACTCAGCAGTATCATATCTTGTAAAACTAACACCACCATCAGCATCCACACAACGATTAGTTAAAACTTTACTTTACCTTGTTTGTACATTCACAACATGCCCAACTCAATAATTATCCGTGACAATGTGACTTTGAATGCGCCGGAGGACCGACTCCACCAACGGCGCGTCCGGAGAGACACCAGACACCCTTACCTCCTCGACCGTGTTTAATCAAGACAATGGCCTGAGAACGATCGATGATTGTTCGCCCAAGAAGCACATGCATAGAACGGGTCTAGAAATATGCCGTCGACCCATGAAGTGGGTAACCGTCGGCTACGTCACCATCTTTGTTGGTATCAGACCGCTGTTCGGTGGTGAAGCGTATGTATACAGTTGTATCACACTCCAAGTGCGGTTTGACATCTGTCGAGAGTTTGTATTCCCCAATGGGCAGGAGAGTAGCCGTTACGAAGGGGGCACTCAGCACCTAAAGGTCGGCCAATCCCACGAAAGGTTAGGGTGAATTGAATATTTTCTCATGCTCGAGGCCGGAGTTAACCAACAGCATAGCAGGAAAATATCCCTCATCCGATGGGCCTAACCGCAGTTGAATTGGTCGGTGGATACGGAGGATAACTAACCCTGTCTCGACGCAATGGGTAGAAGCTGTCATTGTTGTCGTAACCGCAGCCTGAATGCATTCTTGGATGCTCGAGAATTCGGATCCAGGTATTGCTCATAAAATCCAGCCACAAACTCCTCCGCTTTGAAACCAAATCGGTTGTACAAGAGCTATGGCAGGAAAAAATCAGACTATATCTCTGCAAAAAAAAACAAAAAAAACAAAACAAAAGATGTACCATTGCCGAATTGTTTACGGAGACATGGAGCGTGATATCTTTTTTCGGATTTAACATAATCAGATGATAGAGCATAGATCTAAGATAGTCAATAATATAGTTCCAATCTGTGAATGATGCGCACACCTTGCTATTCTGGCATTGTCCCAGCCGGCTCTGACGGCCAGGTATGTAATGTACGTCTCACGCGGAGAGCTGAGAATTGCGACGCCAACAACTAGTCTTTTGTAAGAGGCAACAACTGTACAGCGTTCGGGAGAATGATCAAGAGAATCGCTAACTGTGGAAAATCTCGGTTATTTAGGGCCATCGGTATAAAGAGCTCATACCACTAATCCCTTTCCAGAACACTCGCTCCAACAATTCATGGACCTCTCGGAGATGAGATTCTTCAAGCGAAGTATAGATAATTGGGGCCGAAATTTCATCAGGCTGTTCCCTTTCTGGGCTTTGAAGATTATGGTCATGAGCTAATACTCTGTCTCGGGAATAGTACTCACTGAGAAAGGACGTAATGATCTCGAATATCGGACATAAGGCTCATCCAGGGAGTGATCGTTTCCCAATCTATTGCAATGGCTGATAACGGAATGGGCGTCCTGGCACCTTGGAGACGTGATAGAAACGACGAGGCAAATGGAGTTGTTTGGATAGTATAAAGGGCTTCAATGACGTCGGGATGTGGGGGAACCGATGCGCGAGATGCGGGAAGAGGTGTGATCGAGTCCGCTGCCTTCAGTTCAGGACTAGTGACATCAGCTCGACACCTCTCCTACAAAAATTGACGTATCAGTTCTGCAATTCTATGGTACATACTGATACATACTCGATCCAGTTTGAGTTTCCGTTCCGCTATCGCCTTGGTGACAGATGTAGGATCACCTGAATTTGCAAGATTATTGATGAAATACGAAACTTCGGCCCTTGTTGGGGGGCGGAGTCTTTCCCCCTGTTCGATGTTGAGCTTTGGAAATCTTTGGAAAAGACTGCTCTTTACATTCTGATCCAGTTCTGTTATCCCTTCTTGTAGGTTCAGACGCGTTTGTAAAAAATCGGGAAGTAAACCGTCGATGATGTCCTGAAAAGACTGGATTGATGGGTCACCATTACCTAGTTCATCAAAAAATGAACATGATGGGGAGTCATCCGCATATTCTTCGTTTAAAAGAGCAACACCGGATGCAAGTTTCCGCCGTTTTCTACGAGTCTGTTGATTCTGGGTACGAAGAAATCAGTTAATCAGAATCAGATAGAAAAAATATATTCACGTTGGTGTTCTTCTTCGTCTTTTTCTCCGAGTACTCTTCTGAGGAGTCATCGAGGTCCGACATTCTATAAGCCGTCTAAGTTCAATGTCGAACCTTTCTCGGCGGAGAAGTTTAGTGAGAGCCGGGCTTGTATTTGGACTTGTTGATCACTCGCTTCTTTCCAGAACTGAACCAATGTCCTCAAAATGTCCTATAGCTTCTTCTCATAGACATACGTCCTGTGTCATTTTCTATTCGAAACCATGCAGGGAAATATCTGTAACCACTCGGTTTTCAAGTTGGGCGACCGTCGCGGCCGCGACGTGGCAATATACTAACAACTTTCTGTCCGAAGACTGAGCTATTGACCTCTCTTGCACCTATGTACATATGTACCGTGACATGAAGGTTTATCAGCGAGTAAGACTGTAAAATTCGTGGCGCAATAACATTCCTGATTTGATCTGCTCAAATCAATCTTTACGACGATTGTTCCGTGCGCATGTTCCATGCGATTTCTATGATCTATTTTACTTAATCTGGCAGGGTGAACAAGAACCCAACTAAATCAAGCCAATCGAAAAAATTAAGTGAGAGGTGACATCGCCGTTAGATCACTGAAATCATGCACCTAGTAAGTACTTTTAAAATCTGGTAGTATGCTTGACTTAGTCCAGAAAAATGATGTTCTGACTAGTATGTATGCTGAAAATTATTAGCCTTCATGAACTCATGCCTAGAACAAGCCTGATGTCTGGAGAATGTTATCATACTTAATGTTCAACTCCAACGGTGAGTTGATGTCAGCTTGACTAACGTATGATTCGTTGCTCTTGAATATCGGCCAACACTCTGTACCAGACCCTACCAGACCTCCGTGCGTAACTCGATGTTATGCAATTGCGGAGGTCGTTTCGAGACCAGGGGCCATCGCCTCGCTTTGCATGCAATCCCTTGCCATAGTTCTGTTGAATGTGTTATGTTCCCTGCACCTTCAAGAGGAACAGATGAGGTTATTGTTGAAGAATTCTAGTCTGTCACTAGGGGAATTCAAAGTTGGTGGAGCTGTTGATTCAGCAATGGATTCAGTCCTGATTGCCCTGATATGATTCTCGATTCAACTTTGAAGGGACAGTTACACTTTTCCCTTACCCACTGGAGTTTAAAATTTGAAGGACCGTAACCACTTGGCTATAACACCGTGCACTTTGTTGATAGTTGAAGGACTTCGGAGACAAGGGTCTATGCCGAATTGCCTCAAGCCTGATACTTGTCGTGGGGTTTGCTTTGCAACAGCAGTCCTAGATACATCATTGTTGTCATGTAGAGCTTTCAAGTAGGCAGAGAAAAAAAAAGTTGTTGGATCATCGAATTCTACGACGCCAGCAGGATTCGAACCTGCGCCCTCGAAGAGGAACAGATAGAATTAGAATTCTAATCTGTCGCCGTAACCACTTGGCTATAGCGCCGTGCGATCCATTGTTACCATCTTCTCCTCACCAGTTTATAAGGGTAGCACACGCAACATGTCGACACTTTTGTTCTGCTAATTGAAAGTATGGAGAAGAGCGAGATATCTTGAGCCTATATATGAGCTTGATAATGAAGTGTTGAGGACTTGGATGAGAACGATGAGAGTGTGGGCTCGGAGATGCCCGGAAGAAACCGAAAGCTTTGATAATAAATAGGTCCAAATAGGAACAATCCGACGAGAAGCCTCGTGGAGACCTTGCTTTGAGCTGCTTTGAGTTTATTCAGCTGATGCATGATGACTAGGACTCTTAGATCTTGTGCATTATGACTCGAGTCGACGGCAATGTAATCCTCGACAGAATCAAGCACGATTGAACATTACCCAATGAAACAACTACTTCCGTTGGAGGTAAACGCGTCAACTGGCGAGCCGTTCTTGCGCATCCCCCATCCCGGCAAGAATCTCATCATCACACCCCCACGATTACACGACGTCGACGCCGTAGTTGCTGCCCTCAATGATACCAAAATCTACACCTGGATGACTGGGCCACCCTTGCCATACCAGCCCGAACACGGTCTCGCCTGGCTCTCGGAACAGATGGAAGAAGCAGAAAAGATCCTCCGTTATCTGGAGGATCCACTGACGGCTGAAGGGCCAGTGAAAATGGCTCTTGGATGTCCCGTTCGTATCATCCGGGAAGTGAATGAGGACGGGTCGGACACATTCTTGGGATACCTCGGCATCTACCGCTCTGAGCGGAAGGAGATCCTTGAAGATAAAAAAAGAGCAACAGTGCTCGCTGAGGATACCTGTAAAAGAGCTGGTGATCCGAGCATCATGTGGGATATTGCAGGTGAGATTGGGAAATGTCAGTGTTGGTGGCGAGGGGTTGATTGCAAAACCATAGATTGGATCATCCCGGAACGACATGGTCAAGGCATCATGACGGCTGCTATGTCTGCCTTGATAAATAGTTGGGCAGTCTCTCGTCTTGATGCTCGTCGTATCCAGGCTTCGGTTTTGGAGGGAAACATAGCAAGTATCAAGGTACTTGAGAAAGTCGGGTTCAAACTGCGGGGAACGATCGGCACCCACGAAGACGTCAAAGGTGTGTCGAGGGGAACTCAGTGGCTCGAATGGACGCGGGAATAAAAGACGGTATTCATAGCTTGTTTGTATACAAAAATCAAGAGATTTCTATTAGTACATATTATTCAGACCTCGCTTCTGTAAGTAGGTCTATACCCAACATGCATTTAGAATTTGAAAAATCGTGACGATCGAGCCGTGATTGGGCTTTCAGAGACCGTAGAATGAGAGAGTGTCGCTTTGGCAGGTGCAGCTGAGGCTTCGGAAGAGACAGCTTTGGAAGAAACAGCTGAAGCTTTGGAAGAGACAGCTGAAGCAGAGGACACTGCTTTGACAGATGCAACTGAAGGCGCCGCCGTTGCCTGATAAGCTGCCATCTTCGAAGTACAGGCTCCATTATCAGTCCAAACGCCGACAGACCCTGCCAACGAGGTCAAATTCTTGTTTTTCTACGTTCAGCACGGTCAAACGCACCACCTGGAGCATCACCATACGTCCACCATTGGGCAGTCCAGAGATGGCCACTGCGAAGAGGGGTTAGCTTACATCTTCAAGTTTTTGAAAATGATTATCATACTTGTAGGTAACTTGTTGCCCTCCCACATACTGAAGGATAATTGAGTACCAGCAGACATGCCTGCAAGAATCTTAATCGTTACTGACCGCAACGTTTGAAGCCCAAGCAGCTACGTTAGCGCAATTTCCTGTTCCGACTGTGGTGGTGGTGGCCGTGTTGGATGTTGATGTAGTAGTCGTGGATTTGGTAGTAGTCGTAGAATGGGTGGCGGTAGTTGTTGGAGGAGGGTTCGTTCCAGTTCCTGCTCCCATCGCGTTCTTCACTGCTGAATCGAAGCGACCATTGGCTATCATCGCGAGATAAGAGATTCTGCATTACAACCAGGAGACGTCTACAACACACCATAGGCTTGAGATGCGTCCCAAAGCATGATGCCACCAAAAGATGAATATGCTGCACGCGTTGCTTTGGCAATCGAGCCAAGGGTTGCAGCATCTACGTAACCAGATCCCGCAGCGGTCGAGGAAGCGGGAGCACCGATGTAGACCTTGACGTTTTTGTCGACCGCGACCGTTTTGGCCCAGGTGTCCCTACGAAATCAGCAGGTAAGCACGGCTTTTCGCTTTACAATGGCTGCAACAGACCATAACCCGAAATCCCAAGCCTGTCATAAACGTTCAGTATTCTGCAGAATCTCGATGAGAACTTGAAAGAATGCTCACGTTGGGGTTGTTGTAGTTCTGGAGACCGCAGTAGTTGTTGTACTGATTTCGATCTTAGGACACAATGACATGACTATAGAGGATGGGAACTTACACTAGGAACAGCATACGAATTGTTCGTCAGTCAGAATCGAAAGAACTAAGATAACTAACTTACACTGTAGATAGGCGATATGGAACACACTTCGGTCAGAGAATGTCAACACTTTAAAAATCTTGTACTCACACTGGGGAATCGTCAAAAGAGGATTGAAAGGATAGAAGACGAAGACTTACTTGTACATATACAGCATCAAAAGCGACTGAATTCAACACTGTGCCGAGGTATGCATCGGGATACACACACTGAGGAGCGGCGGTAACATAGTAACTGTTTCAAAGGTCAGATGGAGGAGGGATCTACATATGTCCACCATAACCTACTTTTTGCTGGCTCCACTAGCATGCGACCGGATCCTCGAAACAAAAGAGGCGTAATAAGTACTTCCACCTCCTTCAATATCGAGGTCAATCCTGGGGCAATGTCAACCAGGAGAGGCAAAGGATAAGTGGAATCATACCCGTCAAGTACTGCGGATCCGAAAGGACGAGTAGAACTCGATCCGCCCAGGAATAGGTTCCATATGGTGTCAGCGAAAGCTTGAGCCTGGGCGTCAGAGGTAAAGGAGGCCGCGCCGGTTGCACCTCCAAGACTGAGAGTGACGATCTTTCCCTTGGCTTGGCAGGTTTGAATGTCGGCAGCGAGGAATTGGCAGTTGGCCAGATTGGTTCCAGGAAAGACACCGGAGTCGGTGGGGTTACAAGTCTGTTCGGTAAGTCTGAGTTGATTTGAAGATAGTAATGAGGAGGAAGGCTGACGCTGGCCAAATTAATCTCTGGGAGACCACCTGTCGAAAAGAAGACGTTCAGGAAAGCGAGGGGGAAGGCGTTGATAGTGTCGTCCTTTACCGAATGTCAGTATATGCAAATCGAGATGGTTCGATAGATTCGTCCTACCTGGCAATAGTGTGCCAAACCCTGTTGCCAGTTGGCTGTGTCACTGCTATGCGTCGCTCCATAGGAGTTTTGACCCCAGTAACTGTAGATCTCAGTCAACTAGTAGAATTTTCACGGTAATAAAAAATGTACACTGCCAACTGAAATATAATGAGCGCACAAGTAAACTATATGGTGAATACCACGTACATTGTCGCTCCGAGAGTTATCATATGCCTGAGTTCCCAATAAAGCCGGAGAAAGGATCATACATCCTGTTAAGAATGCTCTGAAACGCTCAAGGAAGGCCATTGTAGACTGTAGCTCGAGGAGGGCAACTTGACGAGTTGACGAGAACAAATGAGACAAGCTTCTCTTTTAAATGCTGAGGTTCCACGATTGCACCAAAAAGGCGTTATGACATTTGTCCGAAGATGTCTCTTGGACGCATCTCTACGCAAGAAGGCCTAAATTCTCGCTACAGACAGCGGACTGAAGGTGATGCGGAAGTGGATTGACAGCCGAATTGTTCCCGCGAAAGGAAAAGGAAACACCGGTCATACATTGGAATACAGTTCAGGAAGATGCAGGAGGGTCAGGGCTCAAACCTTCACGGCAGTAGAACAAACGGTCCTTCAACAGGACGATAAGGATGACAGACCATGCGCGCAGACGCCGCAGGAACCTCATATAACCGTCTCCTTGATCATAAACCCGGCTTGGACAAATTGGACAATCGTCCGATCATAAGACTTCGATCATGAATTATATATCTGTAGAAGAACATGCATATGAATGTGGCACGCGGCTCAAAATAACGAAACGGAGCAGACGACATACCAAAAATGAATAAGCAGATTCCGGAACATTTCGTCCCTCGTGACTGGATATAGTATTGAACGCTATTCGCGCTCTCTATTGGAGCGCAGTCGGATGAATTCTGTGATGACATGATGACAGGACCACATTTTGAAGATGAATTCTGAGGACACCATATGGGTCGGACCCGAAAGCAAGTCTTCACGTGGCCTGATAACATGATAAGCTAAGTAAATACGATCGTAATCAAGCCTTAAGCTTTTAAGGCTGATGTACTTACTTTCGTCGCGTTTGGGAAGTACATAGTAATAAGAGCATTTGAGCTTCTAAGCTCCAGAGGCGCAACGGAAGAGCTCAGTTGTTTTGTGGTATGACATCCACCGAAATTAGAAAACTCTTGGGCCACAAAACCAAAATCCCCCGACTTCGGGATTTGTATTGAGCACATGGATGCCTCCGTCGGCTGGAATGATGTGGATGCGTATGGGCCCGGTATAAGCCCATCGCAAGATCGTCGGGAAATGATGACAATTTCCGTTGTCTCTTCCCCAGACGAGGACGAGCCAATACTAATAAAAATAGCCCTACAGACTAAAGAAAAAAACTCACCCGGTGGTACTGATAGGGCTCCGTTTATGGTGATCGTAACATCTTCCCAGAGGAGTTCGATATGCCAAAAGTAAGGATACAAAACGAGAATACAGTGATAAGAATTGTTAAGGATCGTAGATATAGCAAATGTGAGAATAGCAGAGTGTTTCCTTGAGAGAATGCAAGGCGTCTGAGTAGGCGAGCATAAGATGCAGTCAAGCGATAAATGGGAGACTGATTCAGAGGTGAGTGACGGCTTTAGAGTCAAGGGGCATTCCTTAGAAGGTATCAGCAATTCGTACAAGATGTGTAAACCTCATTCGTGCTGACCTGATGAATCGATACCATTCTGAGCAAGAATTCGATTTTGCCGAATGAGCCTAGCCTGGTCGAAGCTTCGACAAGGGTTGGTTTCAGACAGAAGATAAGTATGCAGGGCATTGACTTACTTGACCCGTTGCTGCCGCATGATCTCCATGACTTCCTGGGTGCCTCTTTCGTCCAAACCAGACCGTGAATCACCATCTCTCAAATTCGCTTCAATATCGAACTGAGAGGAAGTCATCCCGGCGTTGATTTGTTCCGAGAACGTTGAAAGTGGGGTATAATGGCCAGTTCTTGGGAACATGGTTCTCATTCGCTCTGGTATATGGATATGTGGAAGAATGGTGGCACGGTAGCGATAGACTACGGAATTTCATCAGCTCTGGCTCCTCCAGAGGTCAACATAAGCTCACATGCAAACATGAGCGCAAGGAACGCCGCTGCTAAAGAGTAGTAGAACAACATGATGTAGTAGAAGGAGTAAGGAACGACTCGGATGGGCCTACAGATGCACAGCGTTTGGTGGCTGTGCATTGTTAACGACAGTCTCGATTTGCCCCTTTACCCCGAGAGTGACAAGACCATCTAACTCATTGGATACCGCGTAATCTCCTGGGGCCCTCAAATATCATCTTATATTGTTTTTTCTTGTTATCTACAGCGATAGACCATATATTTTTCAAGTCGATTCGCGCACGACTGGGGACACACAATGAGCTCGCTCTTCGAGACTCTCCAGGTAAGATCTCACCTATGTAGGGCCAAAAATTTCTGATCAACTCTTATTTCTAGGGCGAATTTTGCCCTCCCTTAGACTCATCTCTACTTGCGGCTTTGTTGGCTGATCTAGAAACAGATGCCCAAGGCAATATCATCGTACCATCTTCGCCCCAAATAGAGGAATTCAGATATACTCTGAGGGAACTTTCTTCACAGGCGGACGAATCACAACTAAACGAGCTCTCAGACCTCCATCTCACTTCAAATACTGATGATACGAGCAGCACACCAGAATTCTACCAAGGCACTACTTCTACGAGTAGTTCTGACTCATCGGAGTCTTCACAACAACCCTTCAGCTCTCCACTTGGTTTCTTACAGGCGGCTTTGCCACATATACCAACTGCAACCTTACGTTCAGCTCTCAATGGCACAGCCGCAGACGATGTCGACATGTGGGATATTGTAGCGGATATCTTAACCGCTGACTCGATTCGTGAGATGGAAGAACGGGGATTAGATGGATTAGACGAAGAGGGGTTGTGCTGTGTACTTGATGAAGGAGAAACCAGCTGGGAGACGGTCGAGCGAAAGAAGAGACCGGCAAAAGTGGAGAAACGAAAGAATACTCGAGGAAAAACGATATCTTTGGTTGATGTTCGCCAGCGACAACACGCACCGAAACGCATGAACGCCGATGTCTCACGCCCTGTCGCCGCACCAGACCCATGGACGCAACTTTCGTCCTTATCATCCCATCTGGCCACTTTACTTCCCCCACACTCCTCATCATTTTTCCAATCTTATTTTCATTCCCCAGAACACGCGACGCCCTATATCGCCCTCCATGCTTGCTTAAAATCTATATGCGGTAGCCAACCCGGGGCCTCAGACGAATTCAAAGACACCCTCTTCACCCTGCTTGATATTATCTTGCCTGAATATGAAGGTCTCGATGACGAGGCGCACACGCGCCTCCTTTCCGACATACAGATCTCACTCCAGGCGACCCATGGTCGAGGAAACGACGCACTAGATCTCGCGAAACTTCTCAGGGAATTAGACTCCGATTCTACTGGATATCTAGAGATGGGCGTGTATCACTCCGCGCCTCAGAATCCCAGAGCACAGGAAATGAGACGCCCAAATCTTCCTACCGGCCCGCCACCTATCCCGCCACCCCCTCAATTGCGACCAAGCGCAAAGCCACCCCCCTCTCCCTCGATTAAAGGTAACCCGTTCCAATGGCAGACGGTTCCTCAACGTCGCCCCGTGAATCAGGGTCCTCATCCATTGGCAGCGTATATACCTGCCTATGCAAGCAAGGCCAAGGGCGCAGGCAACACGTTGGGGGAGGGTGGTAAAGGTGATGTTGGGGAGCTCAATGAGCATAGGAGGCGGATGGAAGAGAGTATGCGTAAAAGGAATGAGTTACTTAAGCAGGCAACGAAGATGTGGCAGAAGGGCAATTCTAAGACGAGAGGTGGGGAGGTCGCGTTTTATTTTGCTGAACGGGTATGTTCTTTTATGTTTCCTTTGATACTTGATGTCTGAGTGGTGCGGATAAAGGCGCGTGAATTCCAAGAGCTTGCGCGAACGGAGGCGTTGAATGCTACTCGTACTATGGTGGAATCGAGGAGGTCTGTCGGTCTCATACATGCTTTACGAAACCAGACTCTGAACCCCTGGTTCTAGAACGGCGTCAGGCGATCCTTATTCAGTTGATTTACATGGAACAACGGCCTATGAGGCGACTATCATCGTGAAAGAGATTCTTCAAATTCTTCCTACGTCACAAAGTACGTGCATGCCTCTACGAACAGAAACAAGTAACTGACTCAGTAATGTCAGGCAAGCCGCTCAAAATCATCACTGGTCGCGGATCCCACTCCGTCAACCAAGTCAGCGTACTCAAGCCTGCTATCAAGAAGGCACTTCTTGAGGACAATTGGTCTGTTGGCACTTGGGATGGTGGTCTCATCGTCCGTGGAAAGCGGTGAAGTGGCTGCCCGAGAAGTCTTGCGGTCACACTCTATTCCTGCATTTCCTTTCTTGTGCTCTTTATCTGTTCGGTTCAACACATATTAACATCTTTTCTTTATAATTTTTCTGTCTTGACTCGTTTTTGGAGATTTTGGGTTACCTGATGTCAGTTGGGTCTAAGCTGTGAATTTGTTCGGATATCCGTTCATGGGTGCAGCGTCAATTAGCTGGATGTGTCTAGAGCGGCCGAGAAGAGAGCTGTGATCACCCTTACAACTTCAATGGTCCAGAAGCTTTGGGATGCCTTGAACGTCTCTGATGGCCTCTTGTCCAAAGAAGCTCCCACCTCGTGCTTCTAGAATTCAAAGAGCAGGAGCAGTTATTATGGCACCTCGTCGCCGACATGCCGTGTACGAGCGATGTTTTTCGCCAAATAGGAAAGCTTCGCAATATCGATTACCCATGACTTCTTGAGAACATCTAGTTTGCCCCGAAACACAAATAAAGTTCCGTTTGAGTTGCCAACTTGTCATGCTCTTGGGTGAATTACATACAAGCTTCCACTC